>JAOVVG010000037.1:18038892-18051398 GCA_028566375.1 Leptodoras nelsoni | reverse complement strand
GCCCTACACCATACTAATAAATTATTGTGGTCTAAAATGACAGGTGTTTCAGTTTCATTGTCTAACCCCTGTATCTGGGCATTTGCAGCCTTGTTTTATAGGCTTTGTCTGATTATACAAAGCTCAAAACACTTTCACTCTTTTTAAGTTTTGTGTGAGATTATATGGATTTTTTTTGCATCTTTAACCCTCTTTACCAAGCAGAATTCTGGAAGAACGAAAGTTTAATCCAGCAAGACAGTTCAGTGAAAGTTAATTTTGCCGAACTGTACCGAGATGACCTTTATTTGAAAGCTCCTGTACCACTTACCAGACAGGAGCTGAATGAAGGATACATTTATGGATGTTTAGCATCATAAAGTATTATAAGTGCCCTTTATAAAATGTCTCCTATTATTATGATCTGCAAGATTTTAAATAGTAAAACCCATGAATTTTGCACTAGTGACTGCCACACTGCTGGCCTTGTTCCTTTTGGTGCTGATCGTTTGGTAAAGAATTGGGTTAAGCGAAACATCAGAAAGGGAAGGGAGGGGGGTTTGTTGATTGCAGCATTGTGTAAAATTTATGCAAGTGCTCTTGTATCTTATTTTATATTCAAAATTATAAGCAGGTGGTCAATTGTCCTGATTAGAAAATTGGAGTTATTCATTAAATGGTTTTATCCGCTCAGGAGATCTTACTGCCTAAAGGAACAATATTTGTGAGGGCGCTTTACCATGTTTTAAGGTTATTTTGAAAGAATGCCTTTCAGTAAAGTGAAACGGTTATATCGCTTCTTTTGCTGTGGCAGCATCTACTTTTACAAATTTCATCAGGCATGACTGAAGAATCGTCTTTTTTTAAAGACCTCCTGTCATAAAGGATACATTATCGGAGTCTCTATATGATAAAGAACTTTAATATTCCTCTGAAGTATTGAGTAAGTTGTCTAGGGGAAGCTAAATGCCCCCATCAAGGTGATGTAGAGCAACCATTTTGTTCCCGACTACTCTTCTTTTATCAGTCACGGCGGGCAAAAGAAAGGATTTAATTGGACTGCTTGACATCAGGATGATTAGATCCCCAGGCTTTAGCAGCCTGGACTGTCAATTTGGTCAGAGCATCAAAGTGAAAACCCTCTACCCCTTTGTATTAAACACTTGGCATTTATATGAACCACCATCATGCTATAGAAAGAGTGCCAAAGAGATTGAGCTTCCTTCACTCAGACAGTTTTGTAATCTTGTATTGGCCACACTTAGGATAATGAAACATCTAGACATCCATTGTTTGACTTGTCTTGTGCTCCACTATGCTCATGCTTATATCACATCTCCAGTCTCAGTCCCTCACAATGATACTCATTCCCTCCTTATAAAACTGTCTGCCAGCTTTGGCTTTGCATTCAAAAGGCAAATGGAACGAAGCGGGACAGCATCAGCTTTAATCCTAGCCTCTTTACTGGAGGCTGAACTGATGAGGCTGTCCCAGTAACCACAAACAAATATGAAAAAAATATATATTTAATTTCCACCCCACCCCCTTGTTTACTCAGCTCTCCTGTTTTCAGCTAAATGAGAGATAGCTTAGATGCCAGGATGGTTCACAAGAGATTGCTGTTAATAAGCAAGTCAGCAGGGAGACTGGATTCGGGCGCTTTTGTTTTGCATTTTATTAGCACAAGTTGTTTTTCTGCTTCTTTTTTTTTCACATTCAAATGCAACACACCAGCCCCACAGTAATGCCATCTGCCATGAGGATGATTGCTCGGTGCCTGCGTCCAACAGCATTTAACTCATCCAGACCGGTTGCATTTTCTTTGTGTTGGTATGGCAACGGCAGCAATTTTGTCGTTGAAAATAAAAAAATGTCCTAAAATATATCTTGCTTTGAAAATAGTTCATCTTAGGTGCATTAGTGTGGACCAGGACAAGGTTATTTGTTGTTGTCTGTAGGACAGAGGTTTTATTACTGCTCTATTGAAATATAGGGGCAGCATTTTGAACAAATTACTTTTTATGTTTGGACACCGTTTAATCCAGCACCATTTGTCATCGTCTATGACTGGTTGCTAAACAGGACAAAACATCCATATTTTGTGTTAGACTAGAGGTAAACACTGCATGGAAATGGCCTTGTAATCACCTTGTACAGCAAAGATGCTTAATAATTAGTGTGTTGGGTCTTGAATTGTTTTAAATCATTGAAATCCAAGCTCAGTTTGTTTAAATAATTGACATGACAGGCTGACAATAGACAGTGTGGTTTGGTTCAGATATTCAGTGCCTACCTTTATTGTAAATCTGAAAGCAAGATAAAAAAAAAATGAGTATGTTAATATGGTGCTTTTGGGAGGGTCAGCATAGTTCTCTCTCATTTTTTTCTCCTTTTAATGGTTTGCTCCTATTTCTTGGCGTCGCTGCATTTTAATCTGGCGCAGGTTTTTACGCCAGATGCCCATCCTAATGCAGTTCTCCCATTAACTGGGATTGAGACCAGCACTGCATGTGCATTGCACCTCTCAGTGGCTGGGTTGGACAGAGGGTTAAGGTCTTTGCTCAAGGGCCCAACAGAAGTAGGCCTAATGTCAGGGCTCAAACCCTCAACCTTCCAATCGATGAAGTCCTAACTCCAGGCTACCACCGCCCCCATAGCTCTCTCTTTCCTGAAATTATATTACTGATTAGTAGTGGCCTGTGAGTTAGTCACAGAAAATGCACCCATGTTAAATTGAAGGAACTTAAGGGATTGAAGGAACGTAATGTCAGCTGTATATTTAACTCTGTCTGGCAGGGAGCAGTAACAAGGACCTCATTTATCACGTCTAACACACATGATGACTGCCTTAATCTAAAGACTGACTCTCTCTCTCTCTCTCACACACACTCTCTCTCACTCTCTCTCTCACACACACATATACACACACCCACACACCCTCACCCTCACCCTCGGCTAAATGGACTCCTCCATTCTCCTACTCATGTGCTAACACAGGCAGCCAGGCATGCACAGGCTCTTACAGTGCACCAATAAGTTATTAAATGATTGACACTCACCATGCTGCCTTTCTAAAGGGTAATTGGTATTCCTCGAATGAAAGCCACCACAAGTTGGCCATCTGAAATGTACAGTGCACAATTCAGAATTTAAGGATGGGTAATATAGCTGATATGACATCACAATATTAAAAAAAAAGAACTCTTATTAATGTCTACAACAATATTTAACAAATACTAAGACTAGATTTTTGCACCCTAATCTGCTACTGAGAAGCAGAGTTTGCAATGTTTATAAGAAAATCAATGATGCCTGTGATATCTGAAGAAAGTGAATGGATGTAATTTATCACAATATCAATTTTATATCATCGTATTTCCTGGCCCTGTTCAGTCTTGTGAAGTTGTTTACCGAGTCTCCTTTCATGTCTTTTTCTCGTTCTAGCGTGGGATCCCAATTGGTGCATTCTGTAAAGACTTCAATGAGAAAACCAAAGACCTCAAAGAAGGCATTCCTCTTCCCATCAAGATCAATGTCAAGGTAAAATGTGAAGAATTTATTATTTAGCTATTTTGCATTGTGCATCCAACCACGTTGTGAAGCAGTCTCTCCCACATGGCTCTGGGATTGTGGCAAATTATCACTTTCTGCCGCTCCCATATTCATTTATCCAGTTTATATGAGTCATTGGAGATGCTCGTATATGGTTCAAAGCCACTTATTATAAGCAGCCACTGATGCAGAATGAATATTAAAGTGTAGATTGAAGCTTGCATGCATATTATGTTCAAATGGATTCGTGGATTTGACTGGAATCGGCTGCATTTTACAGACGATTAGTAGCCACTGGGATGCAATGCACGTAAGTTTCACCTGGACGGGACTTCTGATCTTCTTTATTATAGTATATTTGCCGAAGACACTCCTTTCACTCCGATAAAGTTAATACTGCTAATGTACTCACTTCAGTGTTTTGTAGAGAAATAGATTAAAGCAGCTTGAATGATTTGTTTCTTGGGTGCATTAAGAAAGCTTTACCTGACACCTCTTATTTCTCCGTCTCGCCATATGCAATGGTTGTCTCCTTCTCTTGTCTCCTGCTTATTTTTCAACAACCCGTTAAAATAACATCATGGACAAAATGCTGCCTGTCTTAAGCTCTTACATAAAGATGGATTCATTCGCTCAGTGTCGCATGCGGAATCAATGGCAGAGTGGCAGTCCGAGAGGCTCAGTACTGAAGGTGTGAAAGATTTCCTTTCATTTCATGAAGATTACTCATGACACACTTTAGGTGTCACATGACTACCCGGAAATCTCAAAGCAGGTTCCACTTTCTTTTTTTTTTCTCTTCCTCTTGTGCTCGGGTTAAGCACTCAGTAGAAGCCCCAGTAGATGTTCTCACACTGCTACTTTTTGCCTTTTTGCATCTCATAGAGAGAGATTTCAGAGTCCAAGAAATGTATGCATGCACTAAAGTAACATTTGGCTTTTACCCCATGCCAGTCACCCAGTCCAACCTGCATATTTGGAGAAAAGTGAAAGATAGGATATTTTGTTTTGAAGAATAAGGTGTCATTGATCTTGTTTTACATGACGGATGCTAGAGATGCTGACATAGGCTGCTTCACCAAATTATCCACTTTTTCTGCAATATTAAACATGTAAAGGTCTAATGGTTGATATTTGTTAATTTGTTAGTACAAATAATGTTGATTATTTGTTAGAACATGTAACAATTTGTCCTCTATTGAACTCTGGTATGTCACCCATAATGTTGTATGCATTGCAATATTTTGAGAAAAACTGTGCTCTTACCCTGCTAATTGAACCTTTACAATTTGCTCTTACTGGTGCAATGTGCAGTTAATGAAGATTGGCCACCAGGCTGGTCCAAATTAGCCATGAAACCTCCCACACTAAAATGACAGGTGTTTCAGTTTCATTGTCCAACCCCTGTACATACATACATATGCACTGATCAGCCATAACATTAAACACCTCCTTGTATCTACACTCTCTATATACATACAGGTGCACTTTGTAGTTTTACAGATAAAGACTGCAGTTTTGTTCTTTTTTTTTTTACCCTTTATGCTGTTTTTCAGTGGTCAGGGCCAACACAGAGCAGGTATTATTTGGGTGGTGGATGATTATCAGCACTGTAGTGATCCTGATGTGGTGGTGATGGTGTCTTAGTGTGTGTTGTGCTCTTAAATTGGATCAGACACTGCGTTGGTGCTGAAGTTTCTAAACACAGTGTCCACTCACTCCAGTCTGTAAAACTGCAAATTGCACCTGTAAGGTCAGTGGAGCTGATGAAATGGATCGGAGATACAAGGTGGTTTTAATGTTATGGCTGATTGTGTACATATACAGTATATCTGTCCTGAAACTAATGAGAATTTGATTTATTTATTAAAAAAAAAATTCAGTATTATCTTTTTCTTTTAATATATGATCCTGTGAATGCACACAACACTCCCAACACCTCTGCCATTGTCAGTATCAGTGCTTGAAATTGTCAACTGTGAGGGCGTTCAGGGTCTCGGTCACTCTGTGGATGTTCTTTACTGAGCCAAAGTGGTGGCCTTTCAAATGTGCTTTAATCTCAGCCTTCTGGTATGAGTTCTTTATGGACGATCCCTTTTGAATCGGAAAAGTACATTTGTAAATACATAACACTTTTCCTTTTTTGTCCCACAAATTGTGATTTTAAGCAAAGGTTACTTGATGCAGCTAACTTTACTTTTATCACCAAATATTTGGCATGTTTAACTGAGTATACAGCTTTTTCAGCATTAGGTAGCTGTATTTTAAGTAGAATGATTAATTATTTGTCGATGAGAGAGTGAATATAACCACTTTGTGGTGAACTGATCAATAAAGAACTGCTTTTGACCTGCAGAGTACCATTTGTTGATCCAACTGTTGGTCTCAGGAATAATATGCAGGATTCATATAACAGCTCCCTACACCATCTTCCTCACAGGCACAAATAAAAGAGATCTGATCTCCCTCCTTCTGCCAGTCCATTTCTCACACACACACACACACACACACAAAGCCCTCCAGGCATATGAGAGAGAGAA
Source organism: Leptodoras nelsoni (assembly GCA_028566375.1). Taxonomy (NCBI): domain Eukaryota; kingdom Metazoa; phylum Chordata; class Actinopteri; order Siluriformes; family Doradidae; genus Leptodoras; species Leptodoras nelsoni. The sequence goes on along the minus strand of JAOVVG010000037.1, from coordinate 18,045,327 downwards.
TGAGAGAGAATTCATACAGTGCTGTGAAAAATATTTGCCCCCTACTAATTTCTTCTAGTTTTGCATATTTGTCAGACTTGAATGTTTCAGATCATCAAACTACTTTTAATACTAGACAGAGATAACACAAGTAAATACAAAAATGCTGTTTTTAAATGATGATTTCAGTTACTGAAGAAAAAGTGCTGTTTAGCCCAACCTGGCCCTAGGTGAAAACATAATGGCCCCTTAGCTACTAAACCAACCAATTAATTAAATTCATTTTACTGTTGGGTTTGATTTCTCTAGCCACACCCAGGCAGGATTACAGCCAGACCTGTTGAATCTAAACAGCACTTAAATAGAACCTGTCTGGCGATGTGAAGCAGGCTATAAGGTCTCAAAAAGCAGCACATGATGCCATGTTTTAGAGAGATTTGAATACGGACATGAAGTCACTGAAATCTACCAGTCTGGAAAGGTGTTACAAAGTCATTGCTAAGGCTCCGGGACAAAACACTGCATTCCGCCATAAGAACACCATACCAAGAGTTAAACATGGTGGTGGTAGTGTGATGTTCTGGGGCTGCTTTGCGTCTGCAGGACCTGTCAGTTTGTGACTTAAAGCTTTAGCGCTGTTGGGTTATACAGCAGGACAATGATCCGAAGCACACAAGCAATTCCACCTCTGAATGGCTCAAGACAAAATTAAAGTTTTGGAGTGGCCGAGTCAAAGTCCTTACTTGAATCGCATTAAACTTAAGTGGCAAGGGCGGCTCTACCAGTCATAAGGTTTAGGGCGGTAATTATTGTTTCGCATAGGTGGCATGACCTAAATCTTTGTCTTGAATAAATGGAATGATCATTTAAACACTATGTATAAGGCTTATGTCTATAATTAAACAACACCCTGAAAGAGAACAATTTATTCATTTCACTTATAATTCTTATTATCTGTGTTTGCACATTCTCACTGTGGAAGTTGCAGTTTAATTCTTTTTATATACACAAGAAGACCTTTTGGTATTATGTGGTCTTGAATCAAAAAGAAAATCAGTGGTATTTACCTATCTCAAATTTTTTTTTTTTAATCCCAACTGCACCCCAGTGCTTCCCACTAGATAGGGAATCAATTTGTGCCTTTAACTTACTGAGGTCTTTACATGTCTTTTTGTTAAGAGTCTTGATTGCGTGGTTGATGAAGTGTGATTTGCTGAACAAACACCGCACAAAATGCAGTGCAGTTTGTCAGTCAAACTGAGAACCCTATGCTTAAATTAGATGTAGTTTTCTTTGCTGTGTTGGATGTATGGAGCTGGGCTAGTTTTTTTATGGTCTGGATTTAAAGTGATATCGGATTTCTTTTGGAAGACCCAGCCACGCGTTTAGTCAATTAAATTGTTATTTAAACACCTGAAAACACCAGGTTTGTCTGTCTGTCTCAGCTATCCACGAATCACATCACCTGAGAACGGGAGAGTCTCAGTTCCTGCTTGAAGAAGCCATTACCAACTATTTCAAGAAATGTATTATGAAACAGCAATTGATTAGTTTACTATGGCTATAAACCATGGAACCCGAGACCAGGATCCGTTTAGACCCAAAAGATCATAATCTTTAATGATGATCATGACCCTAATGTCCATTGCAATTGTTTTATTTGGGTTTGTATTTAAGTGATTTCTTTATTCAAAAACATCACAGCTACTTTATAGTGATCACGTGTCAGAAGAGACTTAAACACATTACAGAATGAACACACTGGGGTTTTTCTGCTCCACGGTACACACTTCTTCTGCAAAGCCTGGAGCTCTGTGGTGCAGTGGGAGTTCGTTTTTTTGTTGTTACTGCATGAGTAATTTCACTGCTGGACCAAAATTCTTCCTTTCAAACATTACGACCCTGACTATGGTTCACTGAAGCCTGGGGAAGCTAGTGAATGAAGCGAAATGTTCCTCTGTGCAACCTCCTGCCAGCTTTACTCTGTCAGTGTGGAATAAGTCAAATTTAATGTTGGACCAAGCTGTTTTATAGCATAATACTAATCCTCAACCAGGACATTCCACCTGCTGACCTTAATTGGCTTGATTTAATGAATAGTCACAAATGATGGTGTCTTACCTTGGGTATAACATATTGTCTAATAACCCTTAATATGAGGAAAAAGTCTCTGAGCGTTTCTGGGAGCTCTTTGGTCTCGTTGAAAAAGACTTTTATATACATTAATGCTCCTCACAAAATTTTGTGTACTGTTGCTTTGCGTTTGAGTGCTTTTTCCATGCAAATACCTAGTGAAGAAATGTCCTGCCATTCCAAACAAAAGAGGAAATAACAATAATGATTAACAGCCAAATGCAAACCAGGCCCTAGAGAAATAGTGGGGCTTTTTTTTGTAGTCACATGGATTAGGGGAGGCAGAATTGAAAGATTAGTTGATCTCGGCTAAGTAAAGACCATTTTACTTTGGTGTTTAATTGACGTTGTTGGCTTCAGGGTTTAGCTGGATGGCTGCAGTCGATTCTGGCTGATCCATGCTACCGTATCAGACTCTTGCGAATTCCCAGCGGTCCCATTAGGCTGTCTGCTCTGCGCTCATTGTCTTTGATCCACTCTGTGACGCTTAATCCGTGCCTTAAAGCTTCAGTAGCAGCAGCCCAGACTAGTTGAGTGTGTGTGGTGTGCATACATGTTAGCTTCACTGGACACATCAGAGAGTCTACAAAATACTATCTGAGGCTATGAATAGCAATTCGATTGTAGCTGAGTTCACCTGCACCCGAGTTTGAGACCAGAGTGTCACTAATAGCTGAATACTTGCATGGAAATACTGATGCCTTGGGTTTAGGTCTGGATGGTGGTTAAGTGTTTGTAAATATGAAACACAAGAGATTGAGCTTAAGCACTGCAGCTGTGCTGACCATGTTTTTCAGCTTATGGTAGATCTGTTACGGCTGTCGCTCTTACTTTATAAACCCCTATTTTGGTTTTGCTGACTTTAATGGATGAGCTAGCAACGAGCGTCTCTCTCTTTCCTCCCTGCAGCCAGACAGGACGTACGACTTGAAGATCGGGCAGCCCACCGTATCTTACTTCTTGAAACAAGCCGCAGGCATCGCGAAAGGAGCAGGAAAAACCGGTGAGTTAACCCTATTATAACTCTAGCTGTGGTCGTACATAGTCATGGCCTTCTTGCAGCTCCCAGCCACCTATTTGTTTGCCTCAATCCCAGCTTATCTTTTACGAATGGACAGGCTGACTTCAGATTGAATTTTTTTGATTGATGATATATTTATGCTGAGCCATGCCAGAAGAGGCAGCAAATGTATTCAGTGGCAAAAAAGAAGGTGCTGCATGAAGGAAAGAGAATTGTAAATGTCGCCCCATTTCCCCATGTTCAAGTCTGCTTCAATTATCCCCTCTCTTAACAGCTGCTCTTTTAAAACCCACTCTCCTTCTTTCCTTCTGACTGCTCATAAGTTTTCTCTTTCTTCCCATACACTTTTCCTCCACAGTACTCTGGTGTACTTGTTCTCACTCTCACACTGTTACACTTTTATGCTTTCACTCTTATGCTCTAGGGGGTTTTCTCCCCTCAATTTTCCCTCCATGTCTGATGCGATCTCTTCATTCGTAACCAGCCTCTGCTGTTCTCACTAGGCCATGAGACGGCTGGTATGGTGTCTGTTAGGGCGGTGTACGAGATAGCACAGGTCAAGGCACAGGACGAATGCTTCAAGCTGCAAGATGCTTCCATGCTGAACGTGGTCAAGAGCATCATCGGTTCAGCCAGATCACTCGGCATCAAAGTCGTCAACGAGTAAGAAACTGTTCTAGATTTCACAGTGTTACACAAACACAGTCATCAATCATACATGCACGGCTTTAGACACACGGCATCATCACTGCTTTCCTTAAAATTAAACTAGCTTTTGGTTAGTATTTAGTAATAGTATTACATTTTTATATTCAGCTTATAAGGCAAAACTCTTCCGATTTGGGTTTCATCTCCATTGGAAATTTTCTGTGCTCCCTAAGTGTATAGCTGACACTTCAACTCAACAGGAGCCCTTTATCTAGTTTAAAAGTGCATTTTTCTAGCTTGCATAATTAATAGTTAAATAAAGATGAATGAGGAATCTTAGTGAGAGCTAGGTAATGGCTTTATGCACATATTTAGCACAGATTTTTTTTCCCTCTTGGCAAAGCAGTTTTCTGTTAAGTGATGTACATACAACAATTTGAAATGGCTTTACGCCAATGTGATTTATTAGCATTTGGAACGGGTACGAGAACCGGGACCTCATTACATTAGTTAACTGGGTCTCAGATATCTCAAAGACGACATTGTTGCTCCTGCCTGAATGAACCTTGTCACTAAAGTATAACCGGCCTGACTCATCATGCATGCACCAAAGACATTTGTTCTGCATTTCAATGAACTGAAGCGAATTTTGAAAGTCTAATGTAATGCTGATGTATCTCTCAACCCCTCCCCCCAATTCTCTTTCTCTCGTTCTCCACCTCCTGTCTCTGTACCCGCGCCTCTTCTTGCGGTATGTCTTTCGCTTACTCCCTCACTCCTCTGTTGTCATCGCTCTGTCAGCTTGTCACCCGAAGACTACAGCGAGTTTCTCCGACAGCGCGAAGAGAGACTGAAGGAGGAAGCAGCAGCGAACATGGAGGCAGCCACAGGAAAAAAGAAATAAAAAAATAATCCCTCTACCTAGTAGTATGTGCCTGTTATTTATATTCCATGTCAATACACCCCTGCATTGTGCAGACAACAGAAAATCTGAATTTACACAAGGCCCCCTTTGGTAATAAAATAAATTTATTTTACCTCAGCTGTATTCCTAGTGGTTACTGAACCTCTAGTTCTCATAACACTCTTTCCCCCTTGCTCTCTTTTTTTATCATCCTTTCTAGATTCTATTTATTTCTTCGCTTGTCCTTTCTGTGGTTGTCTCTCCATTTCACTACTATGTCAGGTGTAACAATTAGGGCTAGAATAATATGAAAAATTCGAGTGTATCTACTGTTCTGGCCAGTTCATTGGGAACATCATACCATTGTGAAACATTCCTTGGAGGTTCTGGTGAATGTCAACGTGATGTATTCTCATGCAACTCTCCCGTTCTACGACATCCCAAGGACGCTCTATTAAATTCATGCTGCTGACTGTGGAGGCCACTGATGTACATTGTACTTCTTGTCATGTTAATTGACCAAGGTTGAGACAGCTTGTGTTTTGTGACATGGGGCATTATAATGGGGAGTAAACTCTGGATGGAAAAGTTAGCAACAATATTCAGATACACTGAAAAAAAAAAAAATAGTGGGAAAACAAATGGGTCAAATGCCTGGCAGCAACAGCTACCAAACAAAAACCATAAAATTCAACTACCCCATCCAAAAACAATACAAAAGCAAAAAAATTACAGAAAATGTACAGGTTTGCAAATAAAAACTGTTATTTTACAGATTTATGATGATCACCACCTTCAATAAAGTGACGGTACTAAAGCCTCTATAGAGACACTGTTATTTTACAGATTTTTTTAGGCTGCATTTTTTATCTTACTGGAGAGGGAGAATATGTCATGTCTAGGCAATTCCTTCGATCTACTAATTTATCAATAAAAAGAGAGAACAACTGCTTGAGGTATATTGTGGTGGTGCTGGGGAGGTGTCACAGGAACAATCCATTTTCCCCCACACCCTTTTGCTCCTCTTAAGTCAAGTGGATTTTTATTGTCATTTCAACCATATACAGTGTGTACAGTACACCTTAAACGAAACAACAATCTTCCAGGACATATGGTGCTACATATAACTAAAAATAGGATATAACTAAACAGTACAACATAAACCCAGTGCAAACTAGTGCAGGAAAAACAGTGCAAACAGTAGTGCAACAATACAGACGTTATAAACAGTATAACCAGAACAACAGGTGAGATGAGGTATATAGAACATCATAACATATATTTATCATATAACATGACGTACGACATTTGTGTCCCCGACAAATAAAGCACTTCAGAAACAGATAGACCAAAAGTCACAACTTGACCAACCTACTATTCAATACTCAATTATTCAAATAAAGCAGATAAACTATATAAGACAAAGAATGCAAATTCCTGATGTCATTAGTTGATGCTCAACAGTCAGTTTATTAAAAATAAAAAAGGTTTTGTCAAGAAAAGTGGTGGCTCGGTGGGTAGCACTGTCGCCTCACAGCAAGAAGGTCCTGGGTTCGATTCCCGGGTGGGGCGGTCTGGGTCCTCTCAGCAAGAAGGTCCTGGGTTCGATTCCCGGGTGGGGCGGTCTGGGTCCTTTCTGTGTGGAGTCTGCATGTCCTCCCGCGTGGATTTACTCCGGTTTCCTCCCACAGTCCAAAGACATGCACGTTAGGTTGTTTGGTGTCTCTAAAGTGGCCCTAGTGTGAGTGTG
>JAOVVG010000037.1:18023842-18035329 GCA_028566375.1 Leptodoras nelsoni | reverse complement strand
AGAGAAAAAGACAGAAAGAAAGAAAGAAAAATGAGACAAATAGAAGACAGATAGGAATTAATATGATATGTTTCTTTGTTAGGATATTGGTCTAAATGAATAATAAATGCCTAAATTCACTTACCAATACCTATGTGTGTATGCAATGTGGTGAGCATACCGATGCATTCTCCTCTGTTTCTCTCCCTCATGCTCTCTCTCTCTCCATTTTGGGAAGGATGCTGTGAGAAAGGGGAGGAGCGAGCTAAAATTGGTACCTCTAAGCAGGAAAGCCCATATATGGACTCTAACAGTGTTGTTGTCTGACGTATGCATAGCAGGTACATTGTACACTGCCAGGGAAGAAAGAGAGGGGAGGGATTTTAAGCAACATTCAGCGCACGTGTGCGTCAAAGTGGGAAGTGGCTCTCTATGTGCGAGAGTCTCTGTGTCAAGCGTGTGCGTCACATTGAGTCAGAGAGTGTCTCATCATGAGTGTGCGTCAGTGCTGTTGCTGAGCAGTCCATGCTCCCGGGTAAGAAAGTGAGAGAGCATACAGAAAGGAGGGGATGCTATGGAACACCAGAGAGAATGGGAGTGATGGACAGATGATAGTGAACGAGCAAAGAGAAGAGGCAATGGCTAAAGACAAAGATGCAGAAGACATGGGCATGTTTAAGTGCACTTTAATATAAATGCATTTGATTTTGACAGCCAAATACACTTATCAGCGACACAAAAAGAACACTGATCCACAATGTCCATTCTTCATATATAGCATATGTCAAGTATCTTTTCATCATATACAATACAAAGGTCTCTGATATGTACAGATCTGTAGTTTATACAAATGTACAAATGTATACATCTTATTACCTTACTGAAACCTCAGCACATGCCTGTCTAGAGGCATGTACACCAAACATTCATTCTGTATAACAGCACGCATACAGTATAATACTTTTTAACTTAGCATGTAAATAGGTAGAACGTAGGAATCAATCCTTTACTTGACCGTAGACAACTCTACGTTAGCATGTCGACATCATGGGAATTGAACCATTCTCAACCCATGTCGACTAGAACTGAATAGAAATAGTACCCCATCCCTATTGTCCTCTCAATTTTTAAAACAAAAATTCACATTGTTCTTGTTTCGTTTTTTTTTTTTAAACGCCTCTCAAAAAAGAAGAATTGGTCATTCACACGGTCATGTTCACCACTCTACACCGCACACAGTATAGTTACGATGTTACTGTGGTATTCACTGTATAAATATGCTGCCTGGCTGGTTTCAGCAAGCCATGGTTGTGCGAAGCATACAAGAATCATACAAGAACAGATTGCAAGCATTACAAATATTGATGCTGCAAAAGTCCAGTGCATTTGCATCTAGCCTTGCCCATGAGCATGGTTGACCACGGTTAACACTAGCCAAAATATCAGTCCAGTGGAGTGCAGTCATCTTTTGTTCTTCTCAATGTCAGCTGGTGGCTTCTTCTCCAGACGGTGTCCACTGGACAGGTTAAAGAGTGCTGGAAACTTGACCTCTCTTTGCACACTGGCTTATATATGTTCACAGAATAAAGAAACATTTGTACACCACACTGATACACAGATTTGTAAAAATAGCATAGCAGCCACAAACCCAAAGCTCAATGTTGCCTAGTTTTCTTATTTAGTTGTGCAGTTGGCATTGTTGTTTTCAAATGAGTGAAAACAACAGGAAAATCTAAATGTTGACTATTTCTATAGAAATTGCTAGTTATGGTACTAAATGACTGGGTGCATTTTCTATACATTGGGCTTTGTGTGTGTGATGCTGCCATTATAACTGTTAAGCTTTAACTGGTTGTTTTTTATCTGAGATATGAAGGTAAGATTTTATGTCCACATCTTCAGAGTTCACAACTTCAGAGTATTTTCACTACGAGTGAATACAAATGCAAGTCTGTAAGTTGAGCTGCGCTTGCAAAGTAAGAGATCTTAATCTCTGATAAAAGCTCATGTTACAGTAAAGCAGAGACAAAAAAAACTGACATCCAAGTGCTTTCACAACTTGGTCAACGCAGCTAGTGTATTGCATCATTGTTGAGATGGTGCACCATTCCTGACATATAAATTCATGGAGAAATACATGAACAAAATATGACTGACTCTTTTCTTTTCTCATATGAGCAATATGAGGAAGTCTTTTATCCTTATATACATTATGTATATAATTATACAGTTAAATAATCTTCACTTTTTAGTAAAAGTAGCTCCATGAAATATGACAATATGCCATACTTAATGAAGTAAGTCACAGACTTATTTTAGAACGGAGGATCACTTCCACTCCCATCTGAAAGACAAAAAGAAAGAATAATAAAAGGTTAGGTGATTAGGTTATTCAATATTTCAATATTTAGTATCATTCTATTAGTTCAAGTATAGGTTTGCAGAAAGTGAACTCTTCTCACCTTTGTGGAAGCACTGTTGTGGCAGGTGACTTTGGAGTTGATACAACTCAGGTTGTTGCCCCAGGCCAGGGGCGATCGAGGCACCTGCCCCAAACATGGGTTCCAAGGCGGCCAGCTCCTCGAGGAGGGACTGGGCGCAGGACAGACCAGGCGATGCGGGGCTGACAGGTGAGGAGACAGGCACCGTTGTGACAGGTGAGGCTGTCAGCTGTAGCGGTGGAGATGCCGGGATACTGGTTGACAGTGGTGATGACACAACCTCTGTCTCCATGGCAACTTCGCCTGCCGCCTTCCCATCCACTATGTCACCCTTGTTGACTGACGACAGTGTGGCCCCGCACCCGGCCGCATGGTTAGACTGCGCCGATTGGACGCTACAGAAGTGGCCGGCACTCATAGCCGAGACCCTGTCAAAGTGCAGGGGTGGATGCCAGCACTCAGGAGTTGGTGGGGAAGAGGGAGAACTGGAGGGAGAGGAAGGGGTGGAAGAGAGTGATGGTGAGGAGAGATCTTGGAAGATGGTCTCTAAGACACTCTCTTCAAACAGAGAGTCATCGTCTGGGAAGATGGGCAGATCCAGACCTCTCCAGGATTTGACAGGATAGAATTCACCCAGAAGTGAGATGGTCTCAGGTCCTTCTGAATCAGGTGAGGGAGATGAAGGTTGAGGAGAGATAGGAGAGGGTAACAACTTAGAGAGGAGAGGATCTAGGTAGAAGCCCTCAGCTAGTGTGCTTATGTGATGGGCTAAAAGGGAGATCTCAGTTCTTTCTTTTTCTCTCTCTTGCTCAAGTGCGAAGAAAGACAGGCTTGGTTGTTTTCCAGGTGAGGTTTCAGGTGTGAGCAGGCCTTCAGGAGGGTAGGGGAGTGGCCCATATGGTACATCAACATACAGTGGACCTCGAACCTCAGGCAGGCTCATAACAGTGCAATCCCCATCACCTGGACTATCTGGGGTTGGAGGAAGCTTCTCATAGAGTGATCCACTGCAAGGCTCTGATGGGAAGAGTATTTCAGTTGACAAAGCTGGCAAGGTGAGTGGCACCAGGGTGGAAAGTGTGGTAGTTGGAGGAGCAGGGCTGCCCTGAGGGTTTGAGGGAGCAGATGGAGAAAGAGAGGGAGCTACTGTAGTTGTGACTGTTGCAGTTGGCGGAAGGGGTGGAGGTGTGGTGGCACCAGTGGGATCAAAACTGAAGAGGGGTTCCCCAAAGGGAAAGCTGCTGCTCCCAAGCTGAGGCGTATATGGAGGGGTACACACAAACTCCTTAGTCTGCTGGGCCTGGGAGGTAGGCACAGGGGGTAAAGGAAGGGGCAATGAAGGTAATGGAGGATCTACCTGAAAAGCAGGTGGCAGGAGAATGTTCTGAGTGAGGAAGTCTAAATCTGACACAGTGGCGACTGTGTCAGGGGATGAAGAAGCTGAAGGCCTGTCCATTGATTCACTGGGTGGCTGCTGGAACAAGGTGTCTTCCTCCAGAGAGGAAAGACTAGAGCGTGGACCACTTTCCATTGGCATTGGTTCAATAGAAGAGCTTGTTCCTTGTTCCTCTGTAGAGCCTGTGCTGCACACTGCCATGCTGAAGTCAAATGATTGGCCTGAGAGACCACTGCTCCCAGGTGTGAACACTTGGTCAGGACTGGAGAGTGTATCAGGACTCTGCAAGCTGATCGTGTCTTGTTGGGAGGTGCTCGTGCTCAGCACCATAGAGAGCTGGGTCTCTTCAGAGCTCAGTTGTTGCCTCACTGCCCAGGCTTCTGACTCACTAGAACATGGAAAATAATGTAACATGTTAATGATATTCATTCTCAATCAAGTATCAATAGACCTGGTCACTTTATCTACACATAAATGTATCAGACTTGAGCTTTACCTTATGACATAATTGTTGCTGCTGATTGGGTTTTCTCCGGTCTCCAGCTGCAGGACCATGTAAAGCCAAACCCACGAATGATCCCCAGCCTCCACACGAACCACCATTTCAGCTCTGCCTTCTCCTCCTTCTCTCACTTTGTGGAAAGAGAAGATGAAATAGATGAGTCAAGATATTCCACGCAGCATGAGATTTTGAGTCATGCTCCCTCTCTGTGAGTGTTCGGAAGTGCTTTGCTACTAGGATGATGCACTGTGATAGTTACTTATAGTCTAAAGGCAGTGATAGCCAGTGGTATGGTGAGCATAGCTTATACTGTCTTGAACACGAGATTACTCAATAGACACTCACAAAGGCTGCGGTGCTGAGCTGAAGCATGTGTAAGATCCTGTGGATGGAGCAGGCTGTACCAGGAATGAGAGCGAAGAGTTTCCACATCCATACCCAGATAAACACTGACACTGTGAAGAACAAAGACAATACTGATGAGAAGCTATAATATATCTATCATATTCTAATTATAACAATAGTGATGAGATTAGATAATAGCACATTAAGAGGACACTGGTCCCCACCTGTCCTGTGCATCTTGCAGTCTCATATCACGGCTGTGTTGTGAGTGAAAACACATTAGGAGAAAACTGCTCTCCAATGATGAGGTCAAAGTTTGTTCAGTGGAGGTGCTGGGTCTGGGTGGATAGGGTTCCAGAGGTGCACAAAAGCACACCCACACTGGATTGGAGGTCCAGTAAGATCCTGGGAGAGAAGGACCAGGACCTGGTGACAAGCAATGAGCTCGAATCAAAACAAGCTTGTTGCCAGCACTCTGCCTTCGCACTGACTTGGAGGTGTTGAAACGGCAGCGGAATAGTCGATCTAAATGATAAAGGAGGGAAGAAAAGGAAAATTATCTTTCCCTGCATACATGAATGGCTCAGCCACACTTAGACAGTGAGGAATATGCCAACATTTACACCTTACCAGTATCAGGGGAAGTTGGAGGCACCAGGTTACTCCTCATAATAGCATGGTCTGTAGGGTCTATTATGTCAAACACACTGTCCCCTTGGGCAACCAAATCTACCTGAAAATCATTCAGAATGTTTCATGAGGAAAATGGAACATACACTTCATGCTTTCATTGATAAATTGTATAATAAAAATGTAGGGCTATGGTAATAATAAAAATATCTATATTCAATCTTACCATTGAGTGTCCAAGGTGCTCAGAGACACTGTCTGACAAGTAAAGTAGCTTTCCTTCTGCAGTCAGTAACAGCAGAAAACCTGGCATTGATTGCACCAGCTCAGAAAGCTCGTGAAACGAGAGAAATCCTGCACTTTCCTCAGCACTGCCAGCTGCAGCTGCCTCTGAAAGAAATGATGCACAGTGAAACAGTGAATCATTCACGTATTCTCCAGACATAAGTGCAACCATCATTTCAGGACCATGGTCAGCAGCCGTGAGTTAGCACCACGGACAGCGGCGGGCAACCTCCAGCAGTCTACAGGATATGGTTCTGTCAGCTCTCTAATCTAATTCACCAGTGAAAAATCTGTTCAGCAAGATCCACTTGTTGCCATAACTGACATAGTGCGCATACGCAAAAAGACTACAGATCAAAATCGGCTTCTAATCGATTGCTTTTTACAGACGCATCTATTAACAGGCCACTTTAAGAATACCAAAATGATGTACGATATATGCAAAATTAAACACTATTTACCTTGGCAGAAGAAGACCGATTTTCTCGTATATATGCACGCAAGGGACATGATGTGTAGATAGGAGAGGCGTGTCTTGTCCGCATCGGAGATAGGCAACAAGTCTCTCAGGTTCCGTATCTCTGTGTTTATCTGATCTCTCCGAGCTTTCGATGCTCCTTTAGTTGAACGGTACATCGTGGTCGATGTTCGAAGGGAAGCTAAACGGTTATTTGACGATGTATTTTTGACTGTAGAGTAACTGAACGAAAGCCCTTTCCTTGAATGCGGTCAGAGACGAACTCTGTCACGGTATGTTCACATGTCCGGCTTTTCCTCTTCGGTTCCGCCAAAGCGCCTGCGGACCGGAGGCTGGCTGGATATTTCCTCCGGTTTGGAGTGTTGGTCGGTTCGGCTGGTGAGAAAGCCTCTCGCCCAGATATCGGGAGCCCGTAAATCTGGTGGAGTTACTATGATTGCCGGTTACTTATATAGGCTGGTGTAGGGGGGCTCCCAACGCGCCAACACCGACGTAAGAAGGAGAGAGGGGAAGGGGGGTTGCTTTAGCTGATTTGATGTGCCTCATATCAATGCACACAAGGCTGAAACTCTCTTCTTTCACCCCTCCCAACTCTTTCACTCTTGACTCTGACTCCGCTCCGACGTCAGCACCCTCTCTCTCGGTTGATGACGTAGGCTTGAAATCGGGAGCCCCGGCGACGCAAAAAGCCCGATTTGGACAAAACCGAGCGGTGGGTGGAGCCAGAGTGTAAAACGTAGACGGAGTCACCGGGCTCCTGTGTGCAGGGAGGAGGGAGCGGATCAGGGGGGCTTTTCTAACTGAACTGCAACGGATCATTTCTCATGTACCTCCATTAATGTAACGAACTATAAAGTTCAGCTATGATGCCGAACATTAGTGGGGTCTTATGTCATTTTCAGCGTTGCATAGTCCTATAGACCTAGATATTCGAACATATAAGGCTCATGGATAGCTACATAGCGTTACGTGTTGTTTGTTGCCTCCCGTCGTATATTTACTCCAGCAAACCCATTTCCTCCCCTGTTACAGCTGACTATAATGTGGAAGCAAATGATAAAGCAAAGGAATTGCTAATGGTGGAATGCATTTCTGCGATTTCACCTGTCCTTGATGAATGATGTGGCGTGACTGAGCATATGAGTATTGTATACATTTTTGCTTTCTACCCTTATATGGCAAAACCGAGTGCGGCACTGCCAGAAATGCAGTTGCACAGAGATCTGTCTAATCAGACTGCACACACGACGCGACGCTGTGGCAAACAGCCAATAGATCAGTCCAAATATGAAAACGCAAATGGCTAATAGTCCAAGCGCAAAATATGATTCATCTAACAACTTGAGCATTCAACGAGCACCTTCAGTAAGCTGATGTTGGCTGTAGCATTGCTACGTCATGCTTATTACCTGACCTATAGAGCTCCCAACACACATACACCGGTTATCGTTTCATTAATCAATAGCTCATTTCTGACCATGCACACACACTACAGATGTGTCCTTCCAGTGTGGTTTCTTATCTTTCCCCTTCATAATTGTCGCTGCACAGAATACCTGATTAGCCGGTATGTGAGTCACCATCGCAGTTGTGTAAAGGGCGAAAACAATGATCCTGCCATTCGATTTGAATAGATCTCTCTTTGAGCAACAGGCACCTTTTTAGGGATCTATATTTGGCAACTCTAAGTGACTCAGTTGTCTTTTCCGCAGTGAAGCTGCTTTCAGGGCCACTTCGAGTATCGCCCAAGAGAGCAGTACGTGGCAAGATTGCAGATTGCTCTAGTTCATTATTCATCGCTTTGACACTCGTGTAAAAAGGATTATAGCATTTGATGGGAGATAGATAGATAGATAGATAGATAGATAGATAGATAGATAGATAGATAGATAGATAGATTTCGGACAGACAGACAGAGAGACAGACAGACAGAGAGGCAGGCAGACAGACAGACAGACAGCGAGGCAGACAGACAGACAGAGAAAGACAGTCAGAGAGACAGACAGACAGACAGACAGACAGGCAGACAGAGACAGACAGGCAGACAGAGATAGGCAGACAGGCAGAGACAGACAGACAGAGACAGGCAGAGGCAGACAGACAGACAAACAGAACAAACAGACAGACAGACAGACAGACAGAGATAGAGAGACAGACATACAGAGAGAGGCAGACAGACAGAGAGAGAGACAGACAGACAGACAGACATACAAAGAGAGACAGACAGACATACAGAGAGACACAGACAGAGACAGACAGACAGAGAGAGAGAGAGAGAGAGAGATACAGACAGACAGACAGAGAGAGAGAGAGAGACAGACAGACATACAGAGACAGGCAGGCAGACAGACAGACAGACAGATAGATAGATCCATGCACAACTGCAAGCTACAGCACTGTGCTTCAAATTTGTTGAATTAGGAGTGTGAAGTGCTTGACTACACGTCGCACTACCTAAAAATAACCATACAGCAGTGACTGACACATTTCACTCAACTCAATACAAACGGGGTTCTGTTATCCATAGACACAATGTTCATGATGTGTAATGAAAAATAAGAATGAAAACGTGGCAACCATGGTCGAATAATCAATATTGTAGAAAGATCAGCATGTGGTGCTGATTAGAAGGTCTTAATGATAATGCATCACTGCTTAGGTCTATTATTGAGGAGTTTTATATGTTACATATAAACAATAATATTAAAAAGTGATATATAGTGAACAGTTTTACCTAAGATCTTATTATACTCGAATGTGTGGTATATTGCATCATGCTTTCATTCCACATATATTAAGAGGGTATACCATGAAGCATTTTGGATGTCTTTATGGGGTTTGCTTGACAGATTTGTTACATATGGCATTTACGCATAAACAAATTTCAAAACATTGTAGCTCATGTAGAATTGATGTCCATGAATATTTTACTTGCCATGCCAGAATAAAATCTTCATTTATTTCTAAATGTTTCAAGATTCTAAATGTTTCTTATCTATAGGCAACTGTAAACCAAAAAGACAGGTTTGGGCTTTTTTTTGGGACACCTGAATCTGGATATTCTATATTCAAGCTTGCAGCATGAATGAGAACTAGTTTGGTTATGATTCTCGGGATAATGGCCATCATTGTCACTCCTGTTCCAGTTGGGCCTTGTAGGAGGTCAGGAAATGGAGCACATCAGCAGAGTGGCGGATATGAGTAAATGGTGAAAGAAGGAGATGAATGGACAAGAAGCATGGAATAGGTACACCAGGGAGTCTAGTGTAATATGTCAACTCATGACTCTGAGTTATATGCTTTATATCTGGAACATCCGTGTAGACAGAAAGTCCACATAAAAGAACAATTTTGTACATTATTTTTTTTCTGGCCCACGATTATGCCTAGTCATGGTCTATGTTGTGCTATTGAACATCTTTTTTTGGTCGAGAAATTTAGTATTATGTGTAAAAATGGGGGAAATTAATAAATAAGCATCCAGGCACAACCATCTAAATATAATACTTGTATATTTTTAGAATTGTGATTATTTATATCTGTATTAATCTGCTTAATAAGATGATGCATTTGTCTACATTGTTCATTGCAGTTATCTTGCAAACTGCAAAGGAAAGTCTGAAGCACTGATACAGCATTGATTTAATAATATGGTTAATAAAGCTGACATGCTGATCCTTCTTCTAAAAAAAAGAGAGAAATAACAAGCAAACACAAAGAAAAGACTAATAAGCTGCTATTGATGCCATTACTTTATGATCATGAAATTCTGAAACTCACATGAGCTCACGGGCAAACAAATATTAATTGTGGAATTAGGAATCACAAGAATATCACCCGTGGCACCATTCAGAAAGTGAGACAACATTAAAAGTAGAGATAGAGCTGTAAAATGCTTGGCTGAGAAAAAAAATGTTAGCAACCTCTTCTGCAGTTGAAGGATGCTTGTCCTCCATCTCAAGCTTCTTTCTCCTGGCTGGTGTTTATTTTTACCAAGAGAGAATCAAGGTCTTCACTCTGCTTCTTGAAAGAAAAGAGCTAATCTGTCGCCTAGCAACACCTCCCACTCCCTCCGAAGCTGGAGTGAGAGAAGGGGACGGAAGAGAGGGTCTATAAAAGAAAGAGATAATGCATTGCAAAGGTAAAGTCAGGGCTGTAAGAATGGAATGGTATTGGTACATGAGAAATGAATGAATGGATAAATGAATGGATATGAAGATGATCAGATTGATGGCTCGATGGATAAGTCTCTGCAACGTCATGTTGCTGTTCAGTCCAGCTTTATATCAGCATATGTGTAGTTAACCCAGGCATGAGGATTGATGAATTTATAGGTTTATATGCATTTCTGAAAGTATACTCGATAAAATTCAGTAACGGTTTATGTTAAGTCAATTTATACTGCATTAGCTACATGAATGTACTGCCAGGTCCGCAGAAACATATACCTAATTTAAGTGAGCAAATGCCCACACACACCCACACTCTGCATCTCCTTCTCTTCCTCAACTACAAATGTTTCCCCCAGCCCATTGCTGTCTTCTCTTTTTTTCAATGTGCAGGCTATTTTTAGAACCTGAGGCACAGAACAGTAGGAATAGCTGGACTTTTGATTCTGTTGTCATTCTCTCACTCCCTCTGTCTCTAGCTGTCTCTTCTATCCTTAAGGCTAAAATTCCTTCAACATGAACTCGCAGAAGGTGGTTGTAAATTAGAAATCTGGTTATTCTTAATGTTGAGTGCCCATTCATGACTCTATGATGCCTTTTCATTGATAAATGTTTATTTCAGTGTATTTCAGGTCACATATTAGGATACTAATGCAATTCTATGGGTGACCAGTATGAATCATTCTCTTACTGATTAACCTTTCATATGTCTTTCAGCCTTTCTGCTTTTATACAGTTGCCTCTGAATTGCAGCAATACATACCAGCAGTCAGCCAGCACTCTCTCGTTTCTCTCTCTTCTCTCGTCTTCAGTAACTTGGTGCTGATGCAAGGTTGCCATGGTGATGTGATGTAGATGTATGACATCACAACAGACCCGCTAGTAGAAGCTTTCCCTCCTCACCCCTCCCTGTCTGTCACTTTCTCTTTTCCCCCATCTAATTTAATACTATATAGTTTCTGATCACAACCAATTACAATTTATGACTTTATTCTTTGACTATTGTATTGTTTTACTTAATTCACATTGCTCGTAAAACTAATCTTAAGCCATTTAAGTATAGATATGTCAGTGTTGCTTTATCCCTCAGAGTCTCTATGTGTTTATAAGATATATATGATGTTCCCAAGCCCCAAATGGGTTGATGAAGTGAGTGGGTTATGATATTTGTGCTGCTTCTGTGTATGTATATACAGTACAGGCCAAAAGTTTGGACACACCTTCTCATTCAATGTGTTTTCTTTATTTTCATGACTATTTAC
>JAOVVG010000037.1:18000831-18016601 GCA_028566375.1 Leptodoras nelsoni | reverse complement strand
AGTTTCATTGTCTAACCTCTGTAAGTGGTTACTGATTGAAAATGTGGTGCATCATGGTAAAAAAATATATTTTTTTATTGTAGGATGCTGGGTAAACTGTGTAATATAATGCATTTGACATTAAACAAGATTAATCATAATACCATAAAAATTTTGAGTAAAACTTGTCAAGCAATTCTGTTGATAACATGAACATAAAAACATGCATTATGGCTATTATCTTTTGGACATTTTAAAATATGTGTTTTGGATGTATTAGTGCTCAGTCGGTAGCCAGCTAACATTAGTTTTATAAATCAATTTCCCACCTTAGTAAAGATACAAATTTCACAACAAGGATAAATCAGATGTCTGTCATTCAGTAGCTTCCCAACAAATTACAAACAAACAAATGCCTTACCTCTTCAGTAAGAACTAAGTTTATCTCCTCCAGTCCTGAGTCCTTTTTCTTCTTATTAATTGTTTCTTTTTGCTCTTTGATGCTCTGGTTTGTTTACTTCTTTCCTGCCTCAGGTCAGGGTATGATGACATTTGACATATCTGAGCATGACTGTCAGAATGGCTCGGCATCTGAAAAACAGCATATCACAGAGTATTTTTCTTCTCCCCTGACTAAATAATGATTTTAAATGAACTGGAGCTCTAAATTCACCAGAACCTGAACGTCAATTCATCGTCCTTGAAAGAAAAATGACTACTCTGACTGAGAGGACCTGAAGACATCTTGATAAACTAGATAACACTGAATAAGTATATTTTCTGTCTGTCCTTTTCTCTTCTGCATGCACATGAAAGTAAAACAGTGAGCTTGCTGTCATGAATTAAAATTTGGTTTAGTGTTGGTAAAA
Source organism: Leptodoras nelsoni (assembly GCA_028566375.1). Taxonomy (NCBI): domain Eukaryota; kingdom Metazoa; phylum Chordata; class Actinopteri; order Siluriformes; family Doradidae; genus Leptodoras; species Leptodoras nelsoni. The sequence goes on along the minus strand of JAOVVG010000037.1, from coordinate 18,015,753 downwards.
ATGATTTTAGTTTTTAATGAAAAGAGGACTCCACTGATTTGCAACCACAGACAAAAAATGGGTTCATCAATGTCTTTTCCTTTTGTTGACTGGTAATGGTCCTAGCTTTCTAAAAGAGTTCTACCTGGAAACTTTAAATTAACCTTTTTCCTAGAAGATTGCAGTGAACCTATTGTAATCTGGACTCATTAAGTCTCCTTAATTCACTCATCATTCGGTTGCCAAGCAGTAAATGTTACTCTTGACCAGGTGGGATCCCACCTTAAACTTAATGCTTTATTAACAGAGTTGGCACACTGCAAACATTTTCCACCCATACAACTATTTACTAGTGCATCTCAAAAAATGTAAATATAGTGGAAAAAGTCATTTTTTTCAGAATTTAATTTAAAAAAGGTAAACTGTCATGTATTTTACATTCATTGCACATCAAGAGACATACACTATATTGCAAAAGTATTCACCATCCAAATCATTGAATTCAGGTGTTCCAATTACTTCCATGGCCACAGGTGTATAAAATCAAGCATCTAGGCATGCAGACTGCTTCTACAAACATTTGTGAAAAAATGGGTCACTCTCAGGAGCTCAGCAGAGGTCACCAAATTCTGCAGAGTCAATTGCTACAGACATCCAAACTTCATGTGGCCTTCAGATTAGCTGTGTAACTGTGTGTAGAGAGCTTCATGGAATGTCTTAGCAGTTTCATCCAAACCTTACATCACCAAGCTTAATGCAAAGCCTTGGATGCAGTGGTGTAAAGCACACTGCCACTGGACTCTAGAGCAGTGGAGAAGTGTTCTCTGGAGTGATGAATCACGCATCTCCATCTGATGGACGAGTCTGGGTTTGGCAATTGCCAGGAGAACGGTGCTTGTCTGACTACATTGTGCCAAGTGTCAAGTTTGGTGCCTTAGATCCAGAGAAAGGAACTCTTAATGCTTAAGCATACCAAGAGATGTTGGACAATTTCACGCTCCCAACTTTGGGCGAACAGTTTGGGGACGGCCCCTTCCTGTTCCAACATGACTGCTCACCAGTGCACAAAGCAAGGTCCATAAAGACATGGATGAGTGAGTTTGGTGTGGAAGAACTTGACTGACCTCCACAGAGTCCTGACCTCAACCCAATAGAACACCTTTGGGATGAATTAGAGCAGAGACTGTGAACCAGGCCTTCTCATCCAACTTGTGGAAAGCCTTCCCAGAATAGTTGAAGCTGTTATATTAATATTAAACCCTATGGATTAAGAATGCTATGTCACTCAAGTTCAGATGTGTGTGAAGTCAGGTGAGTGAATACTTTTAGCATTTTTAGAAAGTGGAAATAGGGTTTGTACATTGGTCTACCTGGTCAAGAGAATTATTTTACTAACCCATTGTACTAGTGCATCTCCATAATTAGAATATAGTTAAAGGGAAAAAAACTTTTTCCTAATGTAATTTGAAAAAGGTAAACTGTCATATTGTATATTCATTACATATGAAGTGACATATTTCTAGCTGTTTTATGTTAATTTTGATCATTATGCCTTACAGCTCATGAAAATCAGAAATCCAGTATCTCAAACAGCATAAATATGCCGTGTATCTCTTGGCCTAGTTCATGCAACCACAATCATGGCTCAGACTGCTGACTCGACAGTTGTGTAGAAGATGATCAACACCCTCCACAAGGCCACAGAAAGTCATTGCTGAAAAGGCTGGCTGTTCACAAAAGAAATATTCTAATAATCTGAGATACTGGATTTCTGCTTTTCATGAGCTACAAGACATAATGATCCAAATGAAAAATAAAATGCTTGAAATATGCTGTGCAATGAATATAAAATCTATGTCAGTTTACCTTTTTCAAATAAAATTATGAAAAGAATTAACCTTTTCTACTATATTCTATTTTTTTGAAACGCACTAGTATATTCAATTGTGAAGACCTCACCTGTTACTAGTTAAAATGATCATTGTGGAACCTTCCAGAACGGTGTTACTTGTATTTCTTGTCTTATTTTGCCTCTGTAGCAATTTTTTTTAATGTGTTTAGAAGTATCAACTTCTAAAGTTGCTTAGGTTTAACAAATAGGGAGAAATTAAGTTTGTCGTCCTTTTATCTGTTAAATGAAGGTTCAAGTGAATTAACAAATGATAAAGTTCAGTTTTTATTGCATTTTTAAGTGCACAAAGTGTATAAAGAATTGGAAAACTATCAATGAAAACTTTCATCCCTGTCTGCTGAGGTACCATGAATTTGTTTTGTCTACTTAAAATGTTTTGTCTATATGGTGTTGCTATTGAAGAGACTTCACAAAGTAAGAAAGGACACCCCAATGGCACAGAGTTAAAAAAAGAATTAAGGTCAAATATAGACCATAATACAAATCAATTCAACATAGGAGTCTGTAGCCAGAAGGACACTGTATTATCATATTTATTACAGTAATAAGTCCAACAAAAGTACAACTCTGACAACATGGTATGGCAACCACACAGATAATGTGAATATTAGTGATCATTTTGGGGGCGGAAGAAGATACAGACACGTAGATGTAGGACTGAGTGGTTACTGAAGAATAGTAATGGTACACAAGGCACAGAAAGAAGTTTGCAGAGCTGCATATATTATTTGTACACTAAAACTGCTACATGTATCTGCAAAACAAAAAGGGGGAGAACGCATGGGCCGTCAGCAAGAGCTGTGGCAAAAACTAATCAGTGGAATGAATTTGTGCTAAGAAAGAAAAAAATTAAAAGAAAACACATTCTCAAGTATAAAGAAGCAATTTTGAAAATGAGCAGGGATGGCAAAAGAGGTATGAGAAAGGCCAGAAGTAAAGGCTATATGGATTGTACAGCAGATTTTGAAATGGTAGTGCAGCTCCTTTTTTATTTGGTATTGTATATTCATACACAGTGTAGTAAAACCATGCATGGTATAAGTGTGTCTGCAATTATATTACCTGCTTGGAAGACCAGCAACACTTGTGAAGTAGTAGTTGTATAGTTTGTTTTGATTTCTTATGAGATAGCTTGGCATTGCTCTTCCAGCGACCTTGGGGAGATGTTCTGATAATTATGCCAGTATCTCCAACTCAATCCCTCATCATCATCATCATCAATAATGGATACATCATCCATACTTCACACCTCTGCCACTTTTTTTATTTGATAGCCATTCTCCCCCTCCCTGCTCTAAATGTAATTTAGAAAGAATGAGGCCCCACGTAGATTGATAAGCGAAGAGCTGAACTAGTCTGGTAGCTCATGAGGGGGTTGGCTGAAAGCATTTCCAAGTCCAGAACATACTCTTTGGGTCCAGTCACGGCACGGGCTAGCACGAGCATGGCACTGATATTGTTGATTTGCTAAAGGAGAAGACAACAAATTTGGCTTAGAAGTCTGCATTATTAAGGAAATTAGCATGTGTAACAAGATATTACTGTAACTAGACACCACTGTATATACCTGAATTAGATGGAAACATGCACGGACAGAGATAATGTAACTATATGAGACATGATCTACTTTTCTTCACTGCACATTTATGGCTGTAGAAATCTAAATAAAGCCTAAGCAACAGTACTGAGCAGTGTCCCCCCTATTTGTTAGGGTATTCAAAACTATAAACAGAAAATCTGGCACCAAAATAGAACTACATTGTCCTCAAACTTTGGCAATTTTCCACTGTTTAAATCAATACCCACTCCCCCTCCTTCCCTGCCTCCCTCTTTCCCTGCCTCCCAGGGCCATGTTCTCACATATTAACTGCTCACATTTTGGCTTCACTAGTTTAAATCCCAAAAATAGACAGATTGCAGGATATAATCCAGTTCAAAATGCAAGATCTGTTAGAACAACCTTCAGAAAAGGAACCCCAGGAGGTTTTAAATCACTAAACGTGAATAAATTGTGTCTCACCCTGATGTAGAAGTCTCCATTGTCATCTCCAGAGCGGATACGGAAGGTGTTGTAGGCTCCAGGGTAGACGCTCGTGGCCTGGATCTGGAAGATGTCAGAGGGTACCGACCGGTCTGAGGTGATGCTCATATAACGGTGCACAATGGAGAAGGGCAAGTCTCGACAGCCAGGTTTAGAGACAGGACACACACAGCGACTAGGCAGACAGGGTAGTAAGGGTTTAACAATATTGGACATAGCAGATACATGATTTAAAAGGAGCACAATTTTTTAAACAAAGAGACCAGAACAAAATGTGGAGCTGAAGCGATTCAGGGATAGCTCCAACCCTGTCTTTCTTACATTTTCATTTGTCTGGACGGCGATGTTGTATTATTCTTTTTATCTACTGGTTCGGTAGAAAAATGTAGGCCTTAAGAGTATTAAATTGCACTAGAGTATTCTTCACAAGTCAGAAAAATTCATAATCTTGGATGATCTCATTTAACCTCCAGATATTTCTTCAGAACATAAACCTTCTACACCACTTATTATCAATGTCAGGGTTTGGAAAGGTATAGAGTGTATTATTGAATTATGCTTTTAAGCAATCCAGAGATTATGGAAAATCTCACAGTCCTATTTTAACGATGGAGGATATAAATGAGATTATGGGCTACAGATGCTAAATAAATGAGAGGATATAAATGAGATTATGGGCTACAGACTTCACTCACTTGTTTGATACTTGAACATAGGGCTCCTGACAACGGTTTGTGTCAAAGCATTGATGACCGCCATGAAGGTTCACACACGTCTGGCTATCAGTGCACTGGTGCGCTCCCGTCTCACACTCATTTATATCTACATTAAGACACACATGCAAATCAGAAATGGAATGAAATGACGCAAATCTAGTAGTCAAAATTAGAAAATAATGCAAGGCTGAATGAGGTCAGGGAATGAAACAGAGACAGAGGTTGACCTTGGCAGAGACGAGTCCCAAGGAGCTGGTAACCTTCTGGGCAGACACATGAGAATTTGCCAGGCTCATTTACACACTGGTGCTGACAAAGGTAACTAGAGAAACTGCACTCATCTATGTCTGTGTCAAGAATAAAAATATATATATCAGGAGGGCTAAAGTAACAAAATGTAGTAAAAAGTAGTCAGTCATATGCTGTTTACATTACATTTCGTTGCGTATGTTTGCGATTCTGTCACTCACCTTTGCAGGTGAACCCGTCTGGCCCCAGCTCGTAACCCTGCTCACAACGGCAGAGGAAAGTGCCATAGGTGTTATAACACCTCTGACTACAGGGGGCGCCCATGTTGCACTCATCCACGTCTGAAACCACAAATCATGACACAGCAGACACAAATTATAAGTGTGCTTTATAGGGCACGTTTCATGGAAAAAGTGCAGTCATGATGTATTCAAAACGTGCCAATCTGGAACTTTATTTATTCTTTTTATTTTTACATCAGTGACAAAACAAATAATTATTCAGGTGCCTCGGGTAGGCTAAGTACCACGAAATGATAAATGCCAAATTATTTAATAGTGTTTGTATTTAAATTCATAACCATTGGTGTGAGGTTATACAAGGTAACAGACTCAGGAATGGCAGGTTTATTTTTTCAATACACCAAATCTAATGTAGGATTTGCCCCAGTACTTTGGAATACCACAGTAATTGTTCCCTTATGTCACCACAGTGTCACTTATTCACTGAATTTGAGGTGTTGTGGAAGTTTGTTTTGACTTTGGCCTCTGTTCAGAGGAGCTGAGGTGTAGGATGGTATTGTACAACAGCATGTGGGCCTGGTTTTCCAAATTACTGTATGTGCACAGTTTGAGTGTGTGTGGAGGATGGCCTATGACTCAGGGCACAGCATTGTTGGCTATGCGTGGGGGTGGCAGTGTGTGGGCACACTCACCAATGCAGGAGCGATTGTTGCCTGCCAGCTGGAAGCCAGGCTCGCACTGGCACGAGAATGAGCCGGGCACGTTAACGCAGCGGTGCTGGCAGTACCGGTACCGACACTCATCAATGTCTGACAAAAGTGAAAGGGGGAAAAAATTCGGGTGAACACCACATTCAGGTCCATCTGTTTATTCTTCATGAGCACCTTCATCAACACAATCACACTCAGCTAAAGGGCAAACGCTCCATATCCTAATGACTGGTTCTCCAGAAACTCCAGAAAAGAGAGGAGTGGAAAACATTTAAAACTGCCCTGGCTGATAATCACAAATGAGCTTTTTACTCCTTAAGCATCGCTGGCTCATATTTTTTTGCACGTATAAATGTCAGACACTAATATAATAAATGCTCTCATGGAAATCTGACCCTCTACGGCAGGAGTATGTACGGTAAGTACATGCAGTATGAACTGGCTGTATGCAGATTCTGTTTATGCTTCTTTAAAAGCGTGGCTCCTTTTTACCGATGCACTCCGGCCCCACTTTGCGGTATCCATTAGGGCACTGGCAAGTGAATGAGCCCTCTGTATTGATGCAATCCTGACTGGGCTGGCAGTCATGTTCATCTCTTTCACACTCATCCACATCTGTGAAAACATCAAAACAATTCAGTCTGCAGGTAATGTGAGCCACGTTTGAGTTCACCATTGTGCCTTACATATTTGCTGCTGCACTGGTATTTTGTTACTGCAGCAGAGAGGCCACTGATTTATGACCAACAGCTTGAAGGAATAAAGAAAATGCTGTGTGACTTTAGGCTGAGTGCTGAGTAATACAACTGCGGGAGGCATTAATGAGGGTTTGAGTGCTGCTAGCAGCTGGGAAATAGTTTAACCCTCCAAATCCTTTCTACCTCCTACAGACTACCCCCTGCCAAGTCATGCAAAACTCCCAGACAACCTCTTTGTCTTTCATACCACCCGTTTCCAAATAGCTGAATTGTCCTGGGACCCGTAACCTACAATAAACACTTCTGCATACAGCGTATAACCCGAACGTCTTTCCTTTTATCAATTCCAAAGAGCAGAAACCAATTATGACAAATGGTGCCTTTACAATACACATATTCACACTGTCAGTCATTCCTGCCACCTGTTCACTAACACCCACACTGCACACCCCTCCCCAAACACGCACATTTCCAAACACACTCACCCACACAGCTGTCTCCGTGAGCCTCATAGCCACTGGGGCAGGGGTTGTAGGGCTCGCTTGAGGTGTTGCTCACACCAGCAGGGATTTGGTTGGGTGGCTCATGGGCAGGGATTACTGAGGCAGAGCGCGGGAGACACAAGTAGCCGCCATAATGGTTGAAGCATTTCATCTCACCCTTACACGCCTCTGGGATAGTTTCACATTCGTTTATGTCTGATTGGGAAAAGGGAACATGCCCAGAGAGTTCGCTTCACTTTGTAATAACAGGAGCCTTTTATTCATGTTAATATATTTAAAATAAAGACATAATGTATGCACTATGATCAAGAAGCATGGAGATGTTTAACCTTTGCAGTGTTGAGTTTGTGGATCCCAGTGATACCCATCTGTGCATTCCTGAATTTTCAGCATAGAATAAGGGGCATGAATGTAAAAGCTTGCATACTACGCATTTGTAGACATATGTTTATCAAATAAACAGAGAGGAGTGAAAGAAAAAGAGTGGGAAACAGTTCCCTCCCTCCTTACCGTGTAGGTGTCACTTTCTGTGGGTGGCTGTGAAATAGCTTGGTGGAAGAGCACAGAAACCCACACACAGACAAATGAAAGGCGCACGGACCACATCTTCACAGACTTCGACACGTTCACCTGCCTCTTTGGAGCTCAGATAAAATGTACAAATAGCGTGTCAAATGCAGACGCACACTGGGACACGCTGCAGGGTCTCGGGTAAGGAGAAGAATGACGGCTGTAACTCAAGGTTCTGGATCACACTGAGGAATCTGGAGGACACAGAGGAAATGAGAGGGCAAGAAAAAACAAATAAGTTCCTTAAAGTTTAAGAATTCTCACGTATTCTGATCTCTCCAATTTGCCTGACTGCTGAATTGGAGATGCTAATTTTCCAGTTGCCAAAATGTCTTTGGATTGTGGGAGAAAACCAGGGATCATCCAAACTGCACACCAAAAGCACACTTGCAACTTGGCCAGGGAATCAAACCCATGTCCTTCCTGTTGTGAAGCAACAGAATTCTACACTGTGCCACCCCCTGAAACTCTTGACATTCAAAATGCCTATGATGTGTTCGTTTGTCACAGATTTAATTGCACCATGTGACTTTATTGTAATCTGTGTTGTAATCCATTATTTGTAAAGCTTGAATAGTTTAATTGTTGCCACAGATATCACGTGTAAAGATCTAAACTGACCTTCATCACAAGGTCACCCTGTATGTGGCAACCTGATGGCTCCCTCTGGTGGCTGAACTGGATGTGCACACAATTAGTCACCTCTTCATTACAATTGCATGGCATCGCTGCCTTTTGCATGCAGTACATAACCACACTTAGGAACATTTGAACAGACTGTAAGTCTAACAACTCGACATTCATCCTATCAGCCATTTTGAGCTAGAACATGTTCTGAAATCCAAAGAGAGAGCGAAAAACAGCCTGAAAGAGCTCATTTAGAGTTTTAAACTTCAGCTGCTGTTCTTGGTAAGAGAGGGGGCTGAGATTTCTAAGTAAATCTGTCAGCTTGAATAAGTCCTGTCTTACGAGTCTCTTGCTTGGAGAATAAATAGAAAAGCAGCCAAATGCAGGACTTATAAAACATTTCTGTTTCTGGACTGTGTAGTGTAGTGCAGTAAGCTGGTTTGTGCCAGAGAGAAAATAGCATGGGGGAAGATCATAACCACTGTCTTCCTGATGCATGAACACACTCACGCACACAAATATTCAGATGCATGCTGTAAAGAAAACAGAAGCTGTCTTGACTCCAAAACATGAATGTCTTCGTCAGACCTTGTGGTCACGGTGTGGAAGGCTTTGGCATGTGCACTGGTATATTCAAATTGCCTTAAAGTGATAAACATCTAGCCACAGGGCAACATACACACGCAAACACATGTTGTGATTTTGTTACATCAGCTTCCAAATGAGATTGCATTGCTTTGGCCAAAACCACATGATGTTGTTCGTCATGACTTGCAGTACACAGTACAGGGAAACCTCAAACACAAATAAATCCCATTAAAGACTCAATGCACCAGCAAATGTGATTTGTGATAGAATTACCTTTTACTATGTCCCTCTGACATGTCCATCTTTAAGCACAGCCCGTGTTAATACATGTTTAAAAGGCCAAACACGCACACCTATATGTGGAAGAGTTTATGAGCTATAAGGTGCACCTTGTGACACATATTCCTTTGGAAAGTCAAAGAAGACTATTTCAAATAACCCATTATTATTTTTTATCATTTCCACTCACCAATATAATATGTGGCCAGTTTCCAGCTGCCAGCCTTATTTATCCAAAGGCTATAGGTATTTCTTTGCATTCACTCTATCACATCTATCCACCTATCTATCCACCCATTTATCTATCTATCCATCTATCTATCTATCTATCTATCTCAGCGAGCACATAATATATAGTTTGAGAAATCCAAGGGCAGGGCAGGACTGTGTCAGACACTGGTCAGTATAAGTTTGGTGGTAAGGGCAATTTAGACTACAGTGGTGTGCCAAGTGTAGGTCGGTTTTCTGGAACGCCACTGCTGAGGATGTGGGCAGGGCTCTCCACTCGGGTCAGCCGGGCTGTGGCAGAGTTTTCCCAGAGTATTGCATCCTCAGGAAAGCCCCTTCAAGTTCACAAGTAGGTCTACATGAAATGGGCCTTTTCAAGACCTATTATACCTTATGCTCTCAGTGAGGAGATATTAATGTTATTTTACTTCATTAATGCTTATTAATTATAAACCTTAAATGGTGTATATAAATAACAAATACATTTGTGCACGTGGAGTCAGTCTCTAGGACTAGGCATTATGTTCATCTTCAATAATCTTTATCAGTCAGATGATCTTTCATTGGTACACATTTGAGGACTATTCATGCAGAGAGACATATGATTTTTTCCATGCAGTCACATCATCCTGTCCTGTGACGTGTGTGTGCTTTGTTCTGTTCTGCTCAGCTGCCCAGGAAGCTGGCCTTCTGTCATGTTGCTTGAAACACTCTCATTGTGGATATGCTGGACATGGCCTCCTCAAACCAAATAGTGCAACGACTGTCTGGATCACCACTGACCAGTGTAAACCACAGTAGTGTGTTTCTTGTTTTTCAATACTTCATATGCATGTCATAAATGTATATTGAAAGTCTTGGCAGACTGTTCAATATATGTACAATCTACCATGACTTTTAATATAAATATGTCACTCTGGCCAAGCAGACTTGGTTCTCAGGCAATATTGTAAAATTGCTTGCATTACATTGTAATGCACAAACATATTAGATTAGGTTATAAGTGAAGCACAAGGGCATTTCTTATATAAATAAAGACAATGCAGAGATTTACAGTACCTGCAGTGACGCTGAGCCCCAGGGAACAAAATGCTTCTCTTCCTTTGAATAAATGCTCAAGTCAGCACCAAGCCATATAAAATAATGCAGGCAAATGTTAGTAATTACCGAAAATACATAAATAAAGGTCAAGAAGCTCTTTGCAGTATAGAAGTAGCTTGTGTTAGTATAGTAGACTACTGTTCTCAGCTGTGACGTCATGTGGGCATTTAATTGTGTGTGTGTTTTCTCTTCTTGTTATGGCACCTGTGTTTCTTCAGGGGGCCAAAATGTTTTTGTAGGCACAAATGTTCACACCACTAAGTACCTCAGGGATTTTCTGCATGCCCAAACCTTCAGAGATCCCAAGAGTTGTCTATTTAATACAATGAAACTAAGAGTGCACTGAAACAAGAAGCACACAGACACAAGCTCACTTATATTAAATCCACTCTTAAAAGCCAAAGACAGTGTACCCCACTTGTCTGAAACGGGGATCAGACAAAAGTAGCATTTAAACCAGTTGTGAAATAGTAGCTGGAAATTGGTTTGGAAAGTTTTGCAATACTACATATGTGACGCATGATGTGCAACAACGTGCTGATGATTGGGTAAGAGACACTAAACGAATAGTCATTGCTGTCCGGTGCACCTCTGAGGACTAGCTGAATATATGTAGAAATGACATGAAGGCTGCATGGTGATTATATTATGTACTGCTTAATTTACTTATTTATTTTTTGTGGCTGAACAAAAGTAGCCTGATAATCAGACGAGCAAGTATGAAGTACAAAGATTTTTAAAGAGCCTGGGAATGATTAAAAACTGTCTTCCTCTTTTTTGTCTTACACACATACACTCATACATTCTCTTCCTGTCTCACTGTCTGCCTGCTCTCTCTCTCCTCCTCATGGCCTTCAATTTGATGCCCACATCAGCATTTTTGCATCTGCATTGATATCAGTTTATCACATAATCATATATTCAGAATGGATCAGCATCATTTTATTCTCCTTACTCTTCAGATACATACTTCATTTCAAATATAACATGCATACTTACAGATACTTTTTTTTGCGAGAACTTTCTTCTGGATGTGGCCTTGGATTCCGCTTTTAGAGTGTCTCTGGCTCTTCCTCTACACTCCTCTTCTCTTCCGGTCTCTTTTGCTCTCTGTTGCTCCTCTCTGGCCCTTCGTCTTCTTCTACTGCCTTGTTCTGCCTCTTCAGTGGGAGAGTGAGGGAGTGTGGATACAGACAGCTGGAGTGTGAGCGTGTTCACAAGAAAAGGAGGGACAGCCCATTCTGACCCCCCCTCTAGGCCCCCTGTGCAGCCATCCTCCGCCCCCCAGACACTCCCGCCTCACCCCCCAGGATGAAAATTCCTGGTCTGTGGGCCAAATGACAAAATTCCAAATCTGTTCGATTTGCCAGGAGAACAACAGTGCATAGATTCACAGTTGCACACATACACTTTAGGGCTGTAACGCACCTGGTTTCATTTAAACTCACCCCCCACAGCTTGCAACTTTCTCTCCATTTTTCCCCCCTCCCACCTCAATTCAACCTTCATCTCACTCATCTTTTTTACTCCACTCCACTGCTCACTCGCTCCCTTTCATACTCCAGATATTTATAGCATGGGAGAGAGGCTGGTGGAATGTGGTCAAAAATTAGCAAGAGAAGAAAAAGAAGGGGAGCGAGAGAGACTGAGAGAGAGAGAGAGAGAGAGAGTTAGAGAAACAGAGAGAGAGAGAGAGACAAAGAGGCGGAGGAATAGACTTTTGCACGTCTACACACGTCTGCTTGGAAACATCGTTTTTTTTTTTTTCATTCTGTCCAAATATTTAAACTGGAGGTCCTTACTGATGATATAAAGAAAGAAATGTTTAAATGTCATGCGGTTTATAGTGACACCGATTACACCTATACTTCATTAATACTAGTATAGTCTGCTTTCTCACTCACTCAGCCTCCTCTTTTAGAGTACATATTTTGGTCTATAGCATTTCAATACAGCCTCAACATGTATTTCTGCAGATTGGTGCTTCACAAGATGTTAAAGGTTAGTTTTATGGATATGCACATTTAAAAAAATATTTTATTTTTCATAATATAGGTATTAAAAGAGTCAATTTGGAAGGCAGAAATATTCATTTACATTTACGGCATTTGGCAGACACCCTTATCCAGAATAACTTACATTTTATCACATTTATACATCTGAGCCCGTGAGGGTTAAGGGTCTTGCTCAGGGGCCCGCAGTGGCAGCTTGGTGGTGCTGGGATTTGAACTCATGAGCTCCTGATCAATAGTCCAGTGTCTTACCCACTGAGCTACCACTGCCCTAATGCACTTATTGTACTGTGCCTGAGTTCTGTGACAATGTGGAACACCCAAACAGCGTGAGTATTCCCCTAAAAGCTGACAAATTGTGCCCCCTACTGCTAGTCCACCCTCTCAAAAGGCCACATGCACAAATCTAACACACCAGGAATCAACATTTAATACTTATTGGTTCAACTGTTCAAATGACAGACCACATGGTTTAGAGATAAAATTTTTACGGCACCTGATTTATTCTAAAGATACAATTTTAAAACAATCAGACAGCATTCTATTTAAAAAGCATTGTTTGAACACAGTAAAGTCAGTTAAGACAGCATAGAGAGGATTTATCGAATACTCTGTTTATTTACAATTCATCCTGGGAATGCCAGTAGCCAGTAGGTGAAGAAATGAACAGAGGATAAAGAGAAGGGGGATGTGGGAGGAGGGAGTCCAAGAGATGGCCAGCTGTTGGAGATATTTGGGTAAGGATTAGAGGAGGAAAATGATGAACACTGGGATTTAAAGAAAGACAGGGTCAGACTGCGAGCGAGATTGGGATGAGTCCAAAGCAGTTTTGATTAAGGGTGAAGAGGAGAGAAAGAAACAACAAAGAATTGTTATTCTTCATTCATGATACATTCGGAGGATGCAGCTTTTAATAACTCCCATATACCTAGTCCAGACAGTTTGGTGCCTAAGAATGAGAAAAAAAAGAGAAGTGAGAGTGAGACAGAGGGGTATAAAAATGCTATGGAGAAGTTATGTTATAGCAAACCAAACAGAATTTGATTTATTTATGTATTTGTAACTGTACAAGCACACAAGAAAGCTTGTATGAGAAGGTCTTCATTCACATGGTTTGGAGTGAATGTGTCATTGCTTAGTATATTGGTAGGTGTTGTGTAAACACAAATACACATTCCACAGTGGTCCAAGTGTATAAATGACTAGGCTGGAAAAAAGGTAACACTTCAAAATCATATGAGACACAGTGACCTCCACTGGTAGAACACCATACAGTACTGTGCAAAAGTCCCAGACACCATGTTTTTGCCTTAGATGTCTATCTTCTGCCTTTGTCAGCATAAAAAGAATTTTGATTTTCAACCATTTATAAAAAAAATTACAAAAAATTACAGAGATTGTGTTAATGTTGAAGGAAGATGGAAGCAATATCATGAAGTCTGACTGGGATCTATGAAGAAAGAAACAAGTGAGAATCACTTTATAGTTTTTAATGTTTACTCAGCTTTTAGTCATTCCTATAATTTCACAATTTGATTTATTTTTGAAAAACTCATCGCATTGCAGAATTACTTTTGATGTACCCAAGACCTTTGCACAGTACTGTATTTCACCAGAATTAAGAGCTTTAGACCTGTAGACTGACGTACCAAAAAGACTGGTATAGTTAATACTGGGGTCTCAGGATCTTAAGGGGAACGTTGCACAGTCCTCACAATGATGTTTGTTCGGGCTCCCGAATAGAAAAACCGATGTTACTTGAGGCAGTGTTGCACGTCTACCGTAAACTGAATCTTGCCAGCTTACGTGAATCAATCGTTCACTCAGAACATTTTTAAGGCCACGCTGCTGTCGTAAATTTGAGGTTTTGCCGGAATTCTTGTAGTCATGCTACACCCTTGAAATGCTCATATGTGAAAATCCGAACCCATCTCACAAGCTCCAACTATTAACCCGCATTGAAAATCGCAAAAAACGTGATAACTTGCCATTCACACAACAGAAACATCTCTAGAAGCTTCCACAGATGTCTATCGCTTTATATATGCGCTGCCGGATGCAACCAATGACGTGCATAGGTGGCGTTGCTGTGTATGTTGCATAGGCTCCAGCTTCAGTTTTTCTCATACTTCAATGTACAGTGTATCACAAAAGTGAATACACCCCTCAAATTTCTGCAGATATTTAAGTACATCTTTTCATGGGACAACACTGACAAAATGACACAATGAAGTGTAGTCTGTGTGCAGCTTATATAACAGTGTAAAATTATTCTTCCCTCAATGCTCTGCCATGCTCTGCTTCAGTATTTCACAGTACATACTGGCGTTCATGTGTCCCTCAATGAAATGTAACTCCCCAACACCTGCTGCACTCATGCAGCCCCAGACCCATGGCATCTCCACCACCATGATTGACTGTAGGCATGACACACTTATCTTTGTACTCCTCACCTGATTGCCACCAC
>JAOVVG010000037.1:17933289-17944929 GCA_028566375.1 Leptodoras nelsoni | reverse complement strand
GTGTGTGTATGAGCCCTACGATGGATTAGCGCCCTGTTTAGGGTTGGTTCCTGCCCTTGCGCTCAGAGTTGCCGGCTAGGCAACGTAACTGGGAATAAACAGTACAGATAATGACTGACTGACTGAAATATTAAAAATGGTGTCTTATATATATTTTTTTTCATTAAAGGGAACTGCACAGTGTGTAGGGAGCTTGGGAACATGGTTATATCACTTCACCAGAAGTTCTGTTGTGCTGCTGCTACATGATTGGCTGATTCTATTTTACCTCCGAGACCCCGCAACGGGAAGCAGTTTGCATATTTTTTTCATTAATTGTCATCAGGGACAGAATAACTATAACAATAGTTTAGAATGAGAATTCAAAAGTTCAAGTAAAGCAAATAAAAAATAATATATTTTAAAAAGTACATAGTTTGCGGATGTGTTATGCGGATCCGTCGCCTTTGCCACCTCCGTTGACGTAAAACGGATATAAAATACAAAAATATAGCAGTCCAAAAAGAGCTACAACTTATTTGTTCTCCA
The DNA here is from genome assembly GCA_028566375.1 of Leptodoras nelsoni. Taxonomy (NCBI): domain Eukaryota; kingdom Metazoa; phylum Chordata; class Actinopteri; order Siluriformes; family Doradidae; genus Leptodoras; species Leptodoras nelsoni. The sequence continues at coordinate 17,944,401 of JAOVVG010000037.1, read as the reverse complement.
TTGTTCCTTTCAATCTTTAATAATGTTTGATAGCTAACAAGCTAGAAGCACCTAAGACTGAACACGAGAGATCAGAGCATTGTGCACATGAGAAACAACAACCAAAACATACATTAAATAGCTAAAATACATCACCCACAGTTTATAGACCTTTTGTCACATTTATTTCAAAATTGCCTACAGCATACAAAGTTAGGCTGAGCAGTGTTGTTTGATTTACAATCCTAAATACACCCGAGTGCTGTCCACTCTTGATGACGTTGCAGTGTGTCCCAAATGGAGCCGTTTTAGTAGCCGAGTTCCCTATGAAGAGCCCTTGGGATTCTGTACCCTGTGCAGTGTGTAGGGAGCAGGGATATAGTTTAGGGACTTGCGATCGGAATGCAGCCTAAAATGAGTATTCGTTATTTTTGAAGACATCTTTGCTTAAAACTATATTTTTTGCCTCTGCCTGACTTTTGCTTTTACACAGTATTACACAGTAATTAGCATCTTGGTGTCTTGGAGAATCTGCCACAGCTCTTCGCCTTTGAGATCTCTGAATGAACAACACATCACACTTTGCAGAAGACCACATCAGGTTCTACTTCTGTCATCCAAGAACAGAAAGCTGAGGCTGCAGTGGGCACAGACTAGCCAAAACTGGACAGTTGAAGACTAGAAACACGTACTGCTGAGGCAGAAACATAGCCTGGGCTAATGAATCTCAGTTTCTGCTGAGGCAGACAAATGGTACAGTCAGACTTTGGCAGCAACAGCATGAATCCATGGACCCAACTTGCCTTGTGTTCACAATCCAGGCTGATGGAGGTGGTATAATGGTGTTGGGAATGTTTTCAACATAAAACATTGATTGACAGGTCTATGGGTGGAATGGGTGCCTGATTGAAAATGCCTCAGTGCAGTAGATTTTCAGGAATGCATAAATGCAGATGTCCAGGGTTCAGACAGCCAGGGGGCTGAGGGCTGATAACGCCCTTGTCTGGTGTTCACAGCTTGTGCAAACTGGTGTTTTCTACTTATCTCCAATCTTCAGATGTGGCTTCAGAGTTTAAAACCGAGCTACGCAGCTTCATCCCCATGCTATTGGACCCTGACAGACTGGCTGTGAAGGAGATCAATGGCAACAAGGTGACATGCAGGGGCCTGCTGGAGTACTTCAAGGTGGGCATACCTGTCATGCACCTGATGTCTAGTGTGTGTTTTGTGTTTAATGTGGTCAGTGCAAGAAATAAGCATTGTGACATTCACATGTGTCTTGTGCTCTTTTTTTTTTTTTTTTTCAGTCATATATCAAAATATACCAGGGTGAAGATCTACCACACCCAAAGTCTATGCTGCAGGTAATCACTATGCATGGCATGCATAACTTTTTTTGAAAAAGAGTGTGAAATGTGCATCTGTTTGTTTCCTTCTAAAATAAAATGTGTCATAGGACCCAAATTTCAGTTGCCCAATGAGCAGTACAAAAAAAGTTTTGGTCTGTTTTCCATTTGATTGCTCATCTCCTGACTTGGGTTGAGTGAATCTGAATAATCTGCACCCTCCTGCACACTCATTCATTGAAAGTCATTGAGTTTTCCCACACAACCAGTTTCTGTCCACATTCCGACCACATGTTCAGAACAGTCATAAGTGTTGTGTGTTGACTCATGCAGGCTACGGCTGAAGCTAACAATTTGGCAGCTGTGGCATCCGCTAAGGACCAGTATTACAAGAATATGGAGAAGGTCAGTATGCGACTTGGAATCGGTTCACTGTGTTTGGTGTCTATAAAAACCTTTCCAATAAGAATTCTGATTCACAGTGTATAATCAAAGTGTGACAATACTTTGTTACCCTAAATAAAACTTTGAACAGTAAGACACATCTGTGCAGAAACGGTATTATACCACTCTTACATGATGTATGTGATAGAGATGGAATGTCTGTCTGAGTCTTTGTCAACTGATTTTCCTCCTGTCCTCTGCCAGGTCTGTGGTGGAGAACTGCCCTATGTGGCGCCTGACTCGCTGCTGGAGAAGCATAATTTCCTTAAGAGTGAGGCTCTTCATCACTTTACTAGCATTAAGAAGATGGGTGGGAAGGACTTCTGTGCCCCCTATCACGCTCAGCTAGAGGTGGAGATAAATGAACTCTGGGAGTCCTTCAGCAAGCATAATGAGGTGAGAGAGAGAGACAGAGAGAGAGAGAGAGAGGAACAAAAATTTCCATAAATTAAATTTTTGCTAAAATATTTTTCTAATATTTACTAATTTTTTTTCAATCTCTTTTCCCTTTTCAGTCAAAGAACGTTTTCAGTGCATTCCGCACACCAGCAGTGCTTTTTGTCCTGGTTTGTCTGTTATATGTGCTTTCTGCGCTTTTACTCTTCGTCGGCCTGAGCAGCGTTTCATTCGCGTGTGACTGTATGGTGGGTCTGGCCATGGTAGCTATGCTGACCTGGGCCTTTATTCGCTACTCTGGCCAGTACAGAAGTGTTGGCACTGCTATAGACCAGGCAGCTGAAGTGTTACTGGAGCAGGTATTATCCATAATAATGAATGATTATTATTCACTGTTTTACTACTAGTTTGAAAGTAGACCTCAACCATTCCTTTCTTCTCTATCTAGGCTACAGGCGTGCTGAACAAATCAAGAACCCAAGCAATGAAGCAAGACAAAAAGTCAAGATAGACTTTTAGGCTAATCAAGAATTCCAGCTTGCGATGCAAACAGCACAGCACAAAGTCGACCAATTATTTGACATCAAATATTCCCAACACACTTACTCAAATGTAGCACTTATACTTGTCTTCTATTGCAACATATTTTGTCTTTAAAAGGTGCAGTCAGTATATTTTATCATAACTAATGGTATACCATATACCCTTCTCACTTTTTATGGCCAACTATTCTTTCATGAGGAACTTAGTTTGAGCTTAATTGTTTACTGCGAAAAGCCTCTTCAGGTATTTGGATCCTATGAAAATGTACTGATTGTATCTTTTTTTAAGAACAATTTGTGTTGTCAAAAAGTACACATCATCAAACAAAGTATCAGGCACAAGATTGCTTTTGCACAAGGTATGTCCTTCTTAAAGGAGATGAAGTAATTTGTTTACAAGTACTTATTTTAATATTACCAAAGATCCTGCCCTTTCTGTAGTAAGACCCGCACACGTCTTTCATGGTTCATCATGAAGGAAGTTGCACTAGACATTGATGTCTTATTTATATCCTTACACGACCAACAATGACTTACACTCCCTATTATAAGATCTGGTATACTGTAAAAGCGATGTAACAACACTATACTCTTTATCATTTGCAGAGCTTTGTTACTTTAGCGCCTATATGGGATAATGTATACATTCCATGTTTTCAATGAACTTGAACATTGCTTTTGTTTTATATGCCATTGGAATTGTGTGTTTGTGTTATTGTCCTGTCTTCTATCCTGGGAATTAAAAATTGTACTTATCAGGGAATACCTGGCCACCAAATGGAAGGTGCTTTTAAAACAGCCATGTTAGGAAATCATTTTAAACTTGGTCCGTGTTTCCATTGTAGCCACATGGTAGTTACATTACGAAGCAATGTGCTGAGAGGTCAGTCTGATTCAAATAGAGGGTTTTTTTGTTGTTGTTTTTGGTTGGTTGACAATGTTAATGACAACGTCACAGTTTTTCTATATCCTCTCCTGCAACTGTTACGCTACTATGCTGGTTAAATAAGCGATGCCCTCTTGCACTCTTTTCTTTGTCATAATATTTTTTTCAGTTTTGCCCTCTGTTTTTGACCCTAGTTGAGTATATTCTGTTACAAGAAACTGTCATAACAATTGCAATTTACTTTTTAAGTTTATTAAACTTGGGTCTTTGGGGTTATGTGGAGTTTAGATATCAGTCTTATATGGGAACATTGTTTTGTTTTGTTTTCAGTGAAAATCTGAGTAATGTGACCAGTCAGCTTGCAATTTACTTATCTGTCACATTCTTCACGCAGATTTTATGGCATCACAACCTTCAGGCAGTGCGAAGGACCAGCTTTAAAACTGCCAAATGATCTTGGTATATGCAAAGCCCTTTTCATATTGCAATGTTACTTATTGCAATTTCCATGTGCATCCCATTAATAAAAGTCATATGCATGTGATTTGTCTGTGCATTATTTATAATTTGCAGTGCAAAGAAATGCAATATTAATTGATTCAGGGATTTATGGCAAGTTTTGAACACTAGGTGGCGGCACTGATTAGTGTATTTTGACGTGATTCTGACTCCATGCCTTTATTTACATACGCGCTGCTGTAGAGATGAACGCACAGATCACCAGAGTTCAGGCTTCATAAAAAGGCACTAGCTACATCGCTTTACTCTGATATTCGGCTTTAGGCATAAGATTGCTCCATTATTGCTTAATTATTCTATTCTTTCAAATAATATTTAGGAAAAAACGAGACATATTTTTGTCAGTTTCTATCATTTCTGCGTGTGCTCTTTGCCGCTGTATAGCGCGCCCTCTAGCGGCCGATGGGGGAACTGGTGCATCGCACACACAGCAGAAATGGCCTTTTTCCTTATATGGCGATAGGAGTCGCGAGCCGCTCGATGCGCGTGCACAACCGCCGCCGTTTGCTTCCTTATTTGGAAGCGAGTTAAGCGAACCTTAAAAGGGGCAGAGACGGAGGGCCAAAACACAGCCGAGCGCGAATATCGGTGATCGATTAAATTCCACATGTTCCCCAATTCGTTCTTTTCACTAGGTTGGCAAGACGTGTCATTTGTCGCACAAAATAAAGCAATAATTATCTTTTTGGGAAAGGCTGCCAAGATTAGAGAAGCAGCTGCACTGCGCATGCGTGGACTTTCATTCCACACAGTGTGACTGTGCAGGTTCACACAACGCTGTATATAAACCAGTTCAAATCTAATCAAACCTTAAGTAAACACACAACAACATGCAAGTACAAGTTTGCAGCTTATTGAGTAAGGTTGTGAGGAGTGTGATAGGTTTAGTTGCTCACTTGCATTACCCGAGTTCATATTCTGCTGCTTGATTATTGGCAGCAGCTGTGCCTAACACGCGCCTTTCTTTCCAATACAACTTGCAGGTGTATCCCCGCGTTTAATGACTGACTGGTTGAAAATCATTCTAACGATTAACCAACCTATCGGCCAACCTAACCTTTCTATGGGAAATGTGTTAAAATAACACCCAGTGCACACACACGTAGAGCTGTTGCATCTTACAGGACTCCACATCCCGTCGTCCAGCCTGAAATCACGTGACTGTCACGACACGCTCGTCCCCATCTAAGTGCCGGGTGCGCGCGCTGAAGGGCGCGTCCGTGTGAGTCAAGTGTGCGAGAGACCGCATCACCGCTCATTCAATTCCTCCTTATACGCCGACTATCACAGAGACGCCGCCATGGTATGTCTGCATTTCTCCATTTTTACCCTTTTGGTTGATACCAACTTATTGTGAACATTTCAGTGATTAGAGTTTCCTGTTTATTTTTTCATCTTAACACGGAATGTTCTGTGAAAAGATTTTCTCTTCAGTCCGGGTTGACGCCATTCTTAGCCATGTCCGGTAGCGCTGCTAGCGCGTTAGCTTCACCACCCAGCCTGACTTAAGGTGTTTTTACTAGGCGGGGATTAAATACGCCATCCGGTGCTAAAATCAATCCTAATTTTATTATAGCACTTAAAATAGAAAATGTGTCTGCACCGGCTGTCAAATATTTATTTTTCGTATAATTGGGAATGCGATGAAAATGGCAAAAAAGGCGACCCAAAAACAACTGGCGCCATTTCCTCAGCCATCTTTTTATTTCCGTATTTTTAGGCCATAGCAAAGGCCCATCAGGCGTCACGTAGTTTTCACGGGCTCGTGTGGGCTCTTTTTAGGCCTTCCAATTGAAACATGGTAAGAAATGTCAGGCTGGGAGCCGAAGCCCGTCTGGCCGCGCTGTGGTGTGGCAGGAGGAGAAGGCCGTCACTTCACTCGTGCTAACGCCACTCGGTCCTTTGTCTGAACCTGGGCATCCGGCGCATTCAAAAACGACTCCTCAAAATTGGTCGCACATATTGTCCCGTTGTGTGAATACTTGGGAGACGTGTTTGACTTTATTAAAAGCGTTGTTTTGGTTTTTCCCCACCGTTTTTTGTGCGTTTAGATGTTCAGCACATGCGGGGAGCCGCATTCACTGTGGCCCCACCCTAATTACTGATGCACAGATGAACTGGCCTTTATTTCCTCTTCGGTGTCGAGAAAGTAGAAACGCGTCGCGGATTAGCTGCTTGTGCGCTCCGGCATGCGGCCAAGTACAATCACCAGAAGAGAATATTGCTTTCTTGTTGGAGATTCGCTTGTTGGACACGAAGAAGGAAGCGGCGCTCTGCGTGTCGAGACAAGCTCGACGGCGGCGGCTCTTCCTGGTTGTAGCCGCTGATTCACCGCGCTTCGCGTTTAAGGGCCGCGGATTCTCCTTCTTCAAGTATTTGATTTTTGTTGCGGTGTGTTCGGCATCGTGCCTGGGTCCTGTTAAGAAGTTAGTAGGAGGCTTTCTTATTACTAATTATGCTGGAAACGGAGAAGGCCAGAACTTCAACGCCAGTTTGCAATGCGGAAAAGAAATATGCGTCTTTAGAAATTGAGTTTAGCTCTCCGGAAGCAGAGCGATGCTTATTGGGATGGTCGTCATTTTCTTCTCATTGTTTTGCATATGCGAATGTTTCTGAACATGTGGCCTGTCTTCGTACGTGAAGGAAAGCCCGGTTCTGACGTGAGCAGTCTCCGTTATGTGGCGTTTCAGGCCCGGTCCTGTTTGTTAGGCACGTTAACTCCTCGTCGTTGTTCTGCTGTGCGCAACTGCACTAAGAGTTGCACAAATTTTGATTGCATGCTTTTAGGTGTCCATCAGGCTTCCTGTTCTCACCTGTACTTCTGGGGTGTGTACTGTTCACTGATTGAACTTTGGCCTTCAAATTACGCCCTTTGGTGTTATACAACAGGAAGGTTTGGTTGAGGACAAAAAAAAAGATCACGTCAGCTTTGACATGAGTGATCTTGTGTTACAGTCTACGGGCTGTGGTTTGTTGCACAGTGAAGTCTGTTCTTCATGACCCTGCAAAACCATCTTGTGTGCAGTAGTGTGGTGGCTCGTCAGTGCTGCACAGTCTCCCCGTAGCCGAGATTCATAAATCTGCCCATTTCTGAAGTGATCTATAATAATCTACTGGGTATCGAGCAGCTGATCAAACATCACTTTAGAGTCAGATTAGCATTTGGTTGTCCTGTTGGAGTGGAATAGTCTTTGAGATTGCCATACAGAAGCAGATTAGGCTGGAGTTTAACTTCTTAAAATCTCCACTGCAGCTCGTTCCTGTTATGTTATGTACGTCAGAAAACCTGACCGATATGTATGCTGGGACTCGGGGCTTTTTGTTTCACAGTAGTGCCATTTGGATTGCCTGTGCTTGTGTAGCTTTCCCATCCTTTCTTGTTCTACAGCTATATGATATGCTTTGTGAGGGCGTCTTTTACAGCTGTTAAACAATGTTATTTAATCAGTCATATAACCTGTTAGTCGGTACTTTAATATCAAGGAGTAGTCCAGTGATACTGCTTTCTGGTATTCCTGTAGCTTTCAATTTCTGTGTCACTTAATCAAGCCCAACACCTTGCCTTTGTCCTTCTTTTAAAAATAAGTCATGCCACACTTGATCTTTAGAGCTTCTGTTCTTGACACGTACATTCCTATTACAACTTCCTGGCCTCAGTGGGGCCTCCTTGTGTTTCTCCTGTGTCAGGTATTTCTATGTTTGGGCATTGCAGAGTAAGGCAGGCAGGTAGTTGCAATTTGAGTTGGTCTTGTTGGTTGCCATGTTGTGTTTACTTAATCATAGTCTCACTGAAGCATGCCACAAAGTCACTTGTACATTTCCTTGGTTCTGCATTTAGTGAACATTTGGGTGCTAATGGGGATACAATTCAGCATCTTTGTTTATGTGCATAGGCCTCCGGAGTTACAGTCGAAGAGAATGTGCTGACTGTCTTCAATGAAATGAAAGTGCGCAAAGCACAGGCCAATGAAGAGGAGCGAAGGAAGAGGAAGAAGGCTGTGTTGTTCTGCCTGAGCGAGGACAAAAAGCACATCGTCATGGAAGAGGGTCGTGAGATCCTGCAAGGAGATGAGGGTGATCCCTTTCTGGCGTTTGTCAAGATGCTGCCCAGTGATGACTGCCGTTATGCTCTGTATGACGCCACGTACGAGACCCAGGAGACCAAGAAAGAGGACCTGGTGTTCATCTTTTGGTAAGGAAAGCTTGGTGAAACCTGGTGGCTTTTTTTTTTTTTTTTTTTTTTTTTTTTAGGTTCCTTTGAAACTGTGATGCAGCAGATAAAGTGTGTGTTCACTTCCAGGGCCCCAGATTCTGCTTCACTCAAGAGCAAGATGATCTATGCCAGCTCCAAGGATGCAATCAAGAAGAAGTTCACAGGTGAGAATGCAGAATTAAAATTCGGCATACAAATTGTTTTCTAATGGTAGATTAAGGTTGATTTGTTAGTACACTAATGATACATTTTTTAGCATTAATCAAAAGAGCCCAGGATCATAGTAGTGAATAGAACCTCGTGTTGAAATATTTGTGATTCCTGGTTTAGCTTTTCTTAGTTTGAACTCTTCTGCTTGTTTGCACAGGTATCAAACACGAGTGGCAAGTGAACGGGTTGGAGGACATCAAGGACCGAAAGACTCTTGCTGAGAAGCTCGGGGGTGCTTCAGTGATCACCCTTGAAGGGAAGCCTCTGACTGATTGAGGCCAATACTCTGGTGGGATAGAGCTGTATAGCTGTTCATTTCAGCATGGGTAGGGCAAGGGCATGTGGCAGTCATGCTGGTGGGTGGGCTGTAGTGGGTGGGGAGGGTTGGGGGAAAAAGTGACAGTTTCCAAAGTCCACAAAAGAATTTGGCTGTCATTCCATTTCACAACTATAAAGAACACAAATCATAAATTAAAAATTGCATAAATATAAAGGCTATTATAACTGTACATGTGCAGGCAGGTTTTGTTCTTTTCTGGTTCCTTTAGATTGTTTAAGGAAGATGAGGCAGAACAACCATTACTGTTAAACTATTGAATTTGCAGAGTACTGTTCATTTACACAATGGATTTTTTTTTTGCCAAACTTAGTTGATTTTTCTAAGTATGTGTGTAGTTGAGATTAGGTGTAGTACAAAACAACTTGGTCCATAAGTGATTGCACAAGATGCATCAAGACCATTTTGGGAGCATGAATATTCTCTTCTCATTTCCCCCTTCCCTTCTTGTTTTACAATTCCAAATGTTTTAATGATTCCAGCTCTTATTTGCAAACATGTTGAAATCTGATTCTAAACTATGGCACTGGTGTCAGAATATTGTTCACATTCCTTAAACGCAAACATTCTGGATCTAATGGATGACTTGAGGCGAAGGAAAGGCGAGGAGCAATGCATTAGGACAACCTGTGTACAGAGCTCGAAAGATATTGCATAGTGGATGTTTTGTATCGTCTCCTTATCTCTAATAAAAAAAAAAGCACTAAACAACTCCCTCTGTTGTGATTTAAGGAAATGTTCAAACATTTTCTGTCAGTGGTTAGGTCTCTTATGCTTGAATGTTTTTCATGAATTTTGTTAAGAGGTCTGGATTCCTGTTGAGGTTCTCTATGGAACCTGTTCTGAACATATCAAGGTTCCCACAGAGAAATAAGGTACAAACTGTGGTGGGTCAAACTTAAGGTTCTAAAGAATCATTTCATTATTGAATATTCCCATATTTGAAAATGCTTATTTATACACAGAAATTCCACCTAATGTGGTTTGACAGTTTAATTATGTAACTTGTCATCAAACCAATTTATGCATCTGAAACTATTTCAGGTTTAGTGGATTTTATCGTTCGATTGGAAAGCAAACCCAGCAGTCACCATGTTAAGGAAGTTCTGGGCACTTATTCATTTTCTAGGCCACTAGAGGGCAGTCACTGCACAGAAAACTGCAGAAGCAACGTTCAATGGTCTGGAGACTAGTAGTCCATGCCAAGGTATAATCATGTATCTCTTACTGGAGTTTAGTAGCACAAGATACCAAGGTGGTCATTCTGAGAGCTGTTTGAGTAAAGCTATTGTAAAAGCTGTTCTCTGTTCACTATTGAAACACAAAAGGCCTTGTTTCAGTCATTCACATGGCTTGACCAGTTTCCTGTGTGGTCAGCAAATTACCAGTGACCACACATCTGGATGCTTGCTGTGATTGTGATGTAGACAACAACTCATGCCATTGTTTAATCATCAAGGGGTTTTTGAGATCTGAGTAACAAGCAGAATGATGGCCTGAAAAGATAAGCATGCATTATGATTTCTGTTCCATGTTGCATAATGACTGGTTTCATTTTTTAAAAAGCTTCTTGCATACAGCTTGGACCAGTCATCCATAACATTAAAACCACAGTCACATGATCTGAATAAGATTATCTTGTTACAATTATGTGTCAAGGGGTGGGGTGCAGTGAATAACAGTGGGTGCTCAAAGTTGATGTGCTGGAAGTGAGAAGAATGGGCAAGTGTACCCTAATGGCCGTGGCCTTTTTCAGCAGAATAAAACTGCAAAACTTGTTCAGGAACAGATAAAGAAATACAGCAAAGAGTTCAAGGTGTAGACTTGACCTCCAAATTCCCCAGATTTCAATCTGATCAAACGTGGAATTTACTGGACAAACAAGTCCTATCCATGGAGGCCCCACCTTGTGATTTAAAAGATCTGCTGCTGATGTCTTGGTGCCAGATACCACAGCACACCTTCAGAGCTCTTGTGGAGTCCATGTCTTGACATTGAGTTTTGGTGGCACAGGCGAGACCTTCACCATATTAGGTAGGTGGTTTTGTTACTGTATGTTCTGGCTGGTTGGTGTATGTCAGTTATAAATTATTTTTATATATTTTGAAATCAAAACACTGCTGATCAACAAAGGAACTTTGATTCATTCATTCATCATCTTGGCCGCTTATTCCTTTTCAGGGTCACGGGAGAGCCTAGCCGGCAGCATAGGGCGCAAGGCAGGAACAACCCTAGACAGG
>JAOVVG010000037.1:17913600-17933189 GCA_028566375.1 Leptodoras nelsoni | reverse complement strand
GATTGGCCACCAGGCTGGTCCAATTAAGCCATGAAACCTCCCACACTAAAATGACAGGTGTTTCAGTTTCATTGTCTAACCACTGTATATATTATTTATTATTATTTATTTAATTTGTGCACTTTGTAGTCCTGTGTAGGTCTTATTTAGTTCTGTGTTTTGTGTAGAACACGGTGTACTGTACCAGCTAAATATGGCTGAAATGACAGTTAAGCCACGTGACATATCCTGCTCGTGTATCTGATGTAAAGTATAATTACCAGACACTAAAAGACAGACAGTAAAATCTAAACTCCATCTTGACATAATACACTTCCATTTCTTGAATAATCTGACTATGTAATACACCAATGATGCATCCGTTTCATACTTGCATTGGAGACCAATGGTTTTAATTTTCATATCGTTTCTTCACCGAGGCTATTTTACATTTCGCCTCTTGGCCACCAGGGGGAGCCAGACCTCTGTGTAGGCCACCGCGAAGCTTTGCGTGGCAGGAAATGGACTGAAGAGAGAAACCATTCCGATAGACATCTTTTTGTTTATTAAAATAGAATCATTTTGATAGAAATAAAAAATAGAAAAAAATATATTCCTCAATGATTCCACATTTATGGTGCCTGCTATCCAATTTAACAAGTCACGTTGATTTGTGGTGCATATATTTCTGTATTCTGTAATACCTACTCAGGAAAATCACAGAGAAGGATGTGTTTAGATGTTCCCTATAACATTTATCAGGTGGTTCTCACTCAAAAATTAAATTAGCCTCTACTTTAGCCTATAAAACAATTTTAGCTCGGTCACACCAGCAGTTGACTGTCGTGATGATAAGCAGTATTAAAGTGCCCCAGTTACCTAAACATTACAATCAGGTTAATATAGCTGACAAAGACTACACAATGCTATAGCTACAAGCATCACAGTCTAAACTGGATTATACACCAGAAAGCACGCGACATGCCTTAACCTCGCCATGGGGCTTTTTTTCTCAGGCTGGGCTTGGAGAATTCAGTTCTGTGCTTTCTTGCACTGCTTTAGTAAATGCACCACGTTACCCCACGGACCGTCATATTACTGCGAGCCCGTGTCACTACTGCAGCTGCTACGTCACAGGTTGTTAATCCCTGTGCCCCAGACTGCACATTGTCTCATAAATGTTTTTGTTGTTGCTGCTGCTGTAGTGTGACGACTATAATGGCTGTTTGCAAACAAATAGTTTCATCCTTTAACGAGATATAATCATTTCTCTTTCAGCAAAACGTCATTCAAACGTCATTACTGACCAGACAATAAAAAGAGCTCGTGAACTCTTTGCTCAATTGGTATTTGCAAGGATGGGTGTTTAAACAGGAAGTGCACACATTTAACATGGGTTAAAAGCAGATACACTATACGGTTAAAGTTTGTGGACATCTAACCATCACACCCCTATGTAGGCTTTCATTAATCTGTTGAAGTCTTCAGAACACAGTTGTACACAGTTTCCCTCACTGGAACAAAGATGCCCAAACATGTTCCAGCATGACAATACCCCTGGGCACAAAGCAAAGGAAGGTCCATGAAATTATGGCTTGCCAAGGTTTGAGTGGAAGAATTTGAACTACCTGTACAGCACTCTGACCCCAACCCTATTGAACACCTTCAGGATGAAATGCCAACTGCACCCCTGGCCTCCTCACACAAATTCAGTGCCTGGATTCACTAAGCCCGAAAGAGCACAAATCCCCAAAGCCACACACCAATATCTCAGTGGAAAGCCTTCCCAGAACAGTGGAGGTTGGCCTAATTCTGGCATGGCACATATTGCTGTGATGGTCAGGTGTCCACAAACATTTTGCTATATAGTGTGTGTATATTGCCTATACCCATCAGTTAATGTTAATATTATTACTAGTTAATGTCTCGACTGGAAATAACGTGGAAGCTCCATCTTTACTTGGTCCAGTATCTGCCTCAGATTTTACATTTGTGGTCATTCCCACTACAATTAGTTGCATGGTAAATCAAACCCATTTTGAAAGTGCATGAAACCAGTCACAAAAGCTTACATTACTATTATTCTTCTATTAACAGATTATTCAAATAATTAATGACCTAGTTTGGTAAAATTCATTCAGACTGGCCTCAGCAGGTTTACTCTCTTCCTCCTGAGGTTTTGAATGTTTTGTATTCCAATTAAGCAGTCTATTGGATTACTAATGGGATATTAGGCTACATGCACGTGTAGCTATTGATTAACATGGGAGAGTCCTGGAAGTATCATCTATGGGTTGTGCACCGCATGGTGGTAAGCAGGTTTTTAAAACAAATACATACCAGGTATATTGATTGTTAGGGATATCTAAGAAAGTCACAATAGTGTAACTAATTTCTGTCATATCAGTTCTTGAATCATGTGTACAATTCCTCACCCTCCTGTTTCATTTCTCAGAAGTCTTAACCAAAAAATCCAGGATAAATATATTAAAATGGAGAGGCAACAGTGTTTTACTTGTTTAAATAAATGTAAAATCTAATGAACACATGGTCACTGATCCAATTTGGATTAACTTAAACTTTTATGATCAAAACTAGAATCCTTTGATAACCTCTTTCCAAGGACCATATCTTGTATTGACTTGTACTTTGTCTTTATAAGGATTGACTATAAAAGTGCATGTTCATGGATCAGTTTTTCTTTCCTCTCCTTCTGTGCTCTCATGCTTATCAAAATCAGGCCTGACTGCAGTCTGCTCTGTTACCATGCACCCAATAACAGATCTGAGCAAATTTCAGCGGCGTGAAACGGACGGCTACGTTGTAGTCACGGTTCTCGCCATTGATCTCCAACCATTGGTGTCCAGAGAAGATGCCAATGACTTTGCGCTCCCAGCGCTTCAGAATATTGTCCCACACACGACCATACACCCCAGAGCCACTGGCCCCAGGTCTTGCATCACAATGCTGGTAGATTAGATCATTACTCTCATCTTCTACAGGGCAGAAACGATACACAAGCTCTCCTGGCCTATCACTGTCAAACCCAGAGAAATGGATACGTTTGCCAGCCAAATCGTTAGAAGAAGGGGCTACAGCAAGGCGCATGAAGGGGCGTCGATGTGGCAAACGCAGCTCCAGAAGGGCGTAGTCAAAATCCATGCTGACATCCTGGGGTCCATGTATCCAGCCTTTAGGTACACGGGTTCGCCGCACCCTCATCCAGCGAACCAAGGGCTTTTTTAATTCTTCTTTGGTGCTGTTAGCTGAGGGTGGGATGAGGAAGCCAACTCTGAGCTTGCGTGCACCTTTAACATAATCTTTTCCATCATGGACACAGTGGGCTGCAGTCAGCACATGTTGTTGGGATACAAGAACACCAGTGCAGCCTGTTGAAATGTGTACGGCTGTGGAGAAGGGGTAGTCCAACAGGAAGTGGTCACCATGAATGTTAAAGCGTCCATCTGCACCATAGATTTGCCTCCTTGTTCTTTTGTGAAAGAAAGATGGGAGATGCTTCTTCTTGTTCGACAGTGCAGGAGTGATGTTACTGTAGGTATCTTCATCTTCCAGATTGACATTGGTTAGTGTACGTGAGCCATCAGCATACAGTGTTTCGAAGGCCAGCTGCTCAATGAGATGTTCTTTGTCAGTGTCATCTACTTTGTTGTAGCAGCTGGAATTGCAGTGAGTGGTAAAGTCCAGCTGGGTCTTTGCACTGAAATGGGAGCGAGAGAGGGCCAAAGGGGCATGAGGCACCAGAGAGGGGATGTGGGGATTCTGCAACAGGTAGCTGGGTGCTCTCACTGAGAGAGAAGACTTGGATAGGAGAAGTAATAGGAGCTGACCAGCAAGACAGAAATGTCCTAAGCCCAATCTCCAGTAACACGCCATGGCTGAGATTAGAGGAACCTGAAATTAGAGCAAGATATGTAACTTAGAACATCACAGCACCAGTTTAACATTAAGTCAGTTTTATTTGGGATATTCATTTCACAATGCTGAATCTCTACAATGCTTTCTTGATAGCTATCACTCTTAGAAAAAAAACCCAGAAACTTTAATTGTACTTGGGTTGTCCAGTAAGAGGAATCCTACCATCTTAGCACTCTATAACAGGCAGCTTCTCTGTTAGAAAGTATTTCCAAGTTGAGAAATGTATAAATTTTTCTTAGTGTATGGGTGAGGCATGCTTTTACAATTAGAAATGGATTTAGAGTGAGTAAAAGATTCACAAGATTCAGTGTATTTCATGCTCCCTTTACCCATATTTTGAGTGAAACACAAGAAGGAATCCTGTCGTGTCTTATGAACATAAATGAATCGTGTTCAGACAGGAATACAAACACACTACACATATTCAGAGGTCTGGAGATTGTACACGCTTGTGCCAGGCAGCTTTTATTAGCTAATTAAACCAGTTAAATCAATCAACTCATATTGTACTTTCTGGTTATCAACATAGTGACTACAACAGTATTTTCTTAGCCCAAGAAATACTACTGATAAAACATAGATCTTAGAATAGTCTCTTGGTCAGTCTTCTCTCTACTTATAACCACATTTTCAGACCCAAATGACTGAAATGCAGCTAGATTACTACTAGATACTCTTCTTTACTCTAATTTGACACTATTGACGGACAACTACTAAGCCTGGTTGTGCTTTATCCAAATAGTAATGCTTTCAGTCATTCAGGATTTCATGATTCAGGAGCAGAACTTTAGACTCCTAATCCACAACGTGTCGTGGGGCCATATTTGTCCCCTGTGCACCGCCTCCCTAGAAATCCCAGAAAACAACCTGTTTCCCAGCACCTCGTCTTTTGTTATGTTTCACATGGTGAATGTGTGTCCAAGCATCATTACCTACGCCTAAATTCAAGGAAAACACAGCGTGTTTACCTAGCGTCACTTGCATTGAGGCTGTACAAACCAAAAAGCGGTAAGGGCAATTGCTCAAGCAGATACTTGCACTGAGAAGTCGGTCACCTCGGAGGTGGAAGCAGTTTCCCAGGTTATGAAAGTGAAGTCATTTAACCTCGCAGTTTAAACACGGCGATCGTAGTAATCACAGATTATGGTTAAAACGCGCGCGCTCCATCATGCGCCGTTATTCTGAGCTACTTTTGCGCACAGGATTGTGTCAGTGCGTCATATTATAGCATACAGTCAAAACAATGGAATGCACAAATCAATGATTTTGAACAATCGTAATTAAAAGAACTCAACCTTGAGATGGCTCCTTAAAAGAAAAGTTTTTATTCAAATCCAAACCACGTCTTCGTCTTCCAGTGCACCGGCTATTCGAGCTCTGGAGTTTCCTCCCATTTCGTCTATATGCGCGTCTCCGCTTAAATGCAACAGGTTTCCACAAAAAGAAAAAAGATCCTCTACACTAAAACGCAGACATACTCCACTTGGTGGCTTTTCGGGTAGTCTAATCTAGTTCACATCTGCACCCAAGTCCCATAAGACGAGCCGGTTTCCTGGAGAAAGGCAGGACGGTGTGTGTTCCTACTGAAGTCTCTTCAGTCAAATAACCAGAGACGAGTTTGGCGCTGCCGCTTAACCTCGTGGTCCTAGCGCCGCTGGGAGTGCGTGTGTGTGTGTGTGTGCGTGTGTGTGTGTAAGCGCCTTGTTTTTATATATTTGTCCCCACAAGGATAGGCATATCTGATATATTTTAATAAACGAATTAATAAATTAAATCAATATAAATAAATAAATAAATAAGTAAATAATTAAAAGAGCCAAAAATGTTGCATTTTCATTATTGAGGTTAAGGTTAGGGTTAGGGTTAGGCATAGCATTAATAAGCTGCAGCAATAATTATGTCAATCGAAAGTCCTCACAAGTCCAACATTACTGTGTGTGTGTGTGTGTGTGTGTGTGCGCGTGTGTGTGCGTGTACGATTCAAAGTGCTAATTTGGTCTTAGTCCAGACTATGTGATGCTTTGACTGAAGGACAAACAAAAAAACTCTCACTTACTCATCGGCCACCGGTCATGAGTTGAGATCTGAGGTCATAATGTGAGATGTGTCCTTGACAACGAGTCATAAACTTGTGATAAAATAAATCTGAAAGTCACGACAAGTTTCTGGCTATGAGACCTTGTTTTCTGCACAGCCCTGGATCTCGATCAATAAAGAATTAAGCACAGTATCATAATTTTGTTTCATCTCGGGTCTGTCATGGGTGGACAATTGTACAATTCAGCAAATATTTTTCCTGAAATGCTCTCATACTGTGGCACAAGTAATAACAGTAAAAAGACTGCTGAAGTCTCAGTTTAAAGGGAAAACACATTGATTATTGGATTTGCCACGTTTCAAAATCAGCTATTCGACTCCATTTTCATAAAAAAAAAAGCTGTTCATGGCGATGCATGTACGAAGCCTTTCCTGAGCGCAACCCACAAAACACAGTGCCTGAACGTCATCATGCATGAGTGGATCTACAGTTAGAATCAAGTGTCAGATTAGACACAGATTAGTCAGATTTTTGCCACTGATAGTTTTTTCCAGTGGATGTTGGACAGAAGTCCAGAGGAAAAGAATGTGCCATATATTAGAGCAATGAATGTGCTCCATTTCTCTGGAAAGACTTCCTAACATAACAATCAGCAGCTCTAAGTTCAGGAACAGGTCTGCCAGAGAGCCACTGCTGTTAGTGCTGCCAGGAAATTGTCCTACCTATATTGGACTGAGGAGTGGAAACACTGCGGCAACATTTAAGCATGACCAATCATCATTGGGACAAAAATATTTAATCTGGCAACCCTAACTGGTGGACCCCAATTGCTAAGATTTATGTCACTTTGCATAAACTGTCTATTAAATGAATAAATGTAAATGCATTTGCATTTGCACTGTGAGTGCATCTCTTTATAGAAATTGGTTTCAGAAATACCTGTACCTGACAATAGTATTGCATTTGCTTCTTGAACTGCATATCAAACGGAAGTGTAACCTTCTGACCTTGTGCTCTCTCACTGCTTGCCCCAATAAACAGTAAATCCATACAAATGACTTGGCAGAGGAATCTGAATTGACCACTGTCTTTAAAAATATGTTCAGTTGTGTTCAGCCATTTACTGGATCAGTCATACTCTCTTGTCTGTGTCAGGTTCTCCACAGCAACATCAGGTCAGGCAGCAAGCAAATTTCATGCCATTTATTCTGTTGTTGCTAAAAACATATTTTATACCATTTTATGTTACAACTGATCAAGTAATTAAGCTAAAACGTGGGTATTCAATGTCCTGTCTTGGCTCTGTAAATTTCTGAGAATTAGTGCAGGATCTGAGAAACACATGCTCTGTGACACACCAAAGATTTTTTTTTATTTAAAGAGCTGTGAATTTGCCCAAGTCACAGTATTATGATAACTAAACACTGAACATGTGGTGGTATTTGGGTAAGTGCAAATGTGTGAGGCCACAGCACAGCTTGGTACAGTTATAGGATCATTCAACAGCCTGTAGGTCACTGTTGGCTAACAACATGTGCTTCATTTGTGTTGGCACTGAGTGCTTCAATATCTTCTGCTCAGATATTTTCAAGCCTGCTTCCTACCATCCACAGATTAGGTTTTTTTTTTTTCTCATTTGCAGCACAAATTGTTATAAACCATTTATATTTACCATGCCATGTCACAGTTTATTATTAAATGTTGGGGTGAGCTCAAGGAGCTCAACTCTTCCAGCCAGCAGGAATGCACCACCTTGGACCATCCCCAGCTCCATGTACAGTGGAGCTCTTGTTCTTGACCTGTCCTGGGCTGTGGGAGGGGCGAAGGGTGAAGAAAGAGCTCACAATGACCAGGGAACTCTATTAATGCATGCCCCTTTCCCACTGAAAGCCCTCTTTTATCACCTCCAGGTTCAGATATGAGGCCTGGTACACAGTATCTCTGACTGGTTCTAAAGGTCCTCTCCAACAATATTAATTAAAGCAAACAGAAAATTTTATCTTCTGAGAATTTCATCCACTATGAATGTGTGCATAATAGATTAACTTACTTTTATATCTTCATAAATCACTTTATACTCCAGAAAGATGAAACTACCCTTATTGCGCAAACAGTAGATAAGTGATTTAGTTTCAAGGTATATTAATAAAAAAAAGCATACAAGGAAAGCACTGGCTGAATATAAGTATTAACTGAGCAAGCATACCTCAAATTGCTATAGAAATGTTTCTACTGCCATACACAAGTCAGGACCTGTGTGGAGTTCTAAAACATTCCCAACTTAATATGCATTACAAGTGATCTGAGGTTCATGAAATTTGCCACATAATATAAAACAAGAACCAAATTATTATGAAAATTGAAATGATTTCTGTTTATATGTCAGACCACATATCAGAAACTTGCTGTTTAGCCGGACAGGTGTACATGCACATAGGCACACTTCTTCTTTTTCAAATAATCATGCTCTATGAGGAGCAACACAGTGAGCCAGAGCATTTGGCTTTGTGAATACATTAGCCATCAGCCCTCTGAGCAAAGTGGAGTTTGTTAACAACATCAAAAGGCTTCCTCTGCACTCTTGGCCTCAGATTGAAGTGAGAAAAATAGAGTGCCAACAGTAGAAAGAACCTTTTAGAACAATAAGCACTGAGCTTGACCCTCTCTCACCCTGTACACTGTCACTCATGGACTCAGGAATGCGAGGCTTCCAGTTACGGCAGGAGACCTGAGCCATGAACCCAAACAATGTCCCTTTTCTGCTCCCTTCCATTTATGCCTCTGTTTTTTTATCATGCTTTTAATTTTTTTTATTAGTCCCCATGTGCTTTACACCAATGGGCTCCTTGTCCTGCCTAAAAATCATGACTCTAATTATCTTCATTTTCTACTGTTAGTTCCCTCTTTATGTTCATCACCCTTCCCACCACCACCACCACCTCACACACAGCTCTTAACAGCTTTTTTTTTAATTAATCATAAACCTTCTAAGAGAAGACAGTGAAAATAGGACTAATCCCAAATTATTATTCAATTTCCAGTCTGGAAATTAGAGGCTGCCTAAAAGACAGCTTCTAAACAGACTGAAGGTTACCAGTTGAATCGATGTGTTGTGCAGAAGTCAGGTTACTACACAGCTGACAGCCCTATTGGACAACTGTTAAAATTCATATTATGATTATTTTATAATATGAATTATATTATGAATGAACTAGTTTTGAGAATCTACCATGTAAATAGTCATGAAAATAAACAAAACGCACTGAATGAGAAGGTGTGTCCAAACTTTTGGCCTGTACTGTACACAGGACATTTACATTTATGGCATTTGGGCCCAACAGTGGCAGGTTGGTGGTGCTGGGGCTTGAACCCCCAAACTTCTATTCAGTAACCCAACATCTTAACCATTGGGCCACCCCTGCCAGGACATAGCTTGTCAAAAGCAATAGACAACAAACTTAAATTGATAAATTGTTGAATAGAAGTCACTTTACATGACAGCAGCAACATTTTCTGTTGTGCAGAATAATGCTAGACCAGATGCTTTGGTAATTGCAATGTTGCCTCAAGCCCTGAATTTTTTTCCAGACACTATATATAAGACAGAATTATATGAGGTGGAAATGACAATGGTTAAATCGGATACTTTATTTAGTAACCTAATTAAACATGGTCATACTTTGACAGAGTGGAAAATGAAAACATAATTATTCAGTTGGAAAATGAATTGGTGTTGACTTTATTGAGGCTAGAATACGAGAATGCCTTAACCCTCTGTCCACAGCTGAATGACGAAAGGAATATACACAGCTATATTATATGCTTATGTTTTACCAGTTAAGGTAGCTATAGGATAGAAAACACATTGCACTACTGCATGACTCACTATGAAAAGATTTTTATTGCCCAACCACCATGCTTGCAAGCTTGACATTACATGACATCATTACAGCATATGCAATATCAGTTTTTCCATGAAGCACTTTTTGGAATCATGACCATGTCTTGAGTGCAGGAAAATTCTGTCATTACAATTAACTTTTATATTTATTCCACTCTGCCTAACCTGTAATCTTTTAGAGCAATGTGTTACCATCTCATATAATGCTGTTCTTAGCCTATAGGATCTGCAGCTTCTAGCAATGTGATATGGCAGCTTATTTAAACAACTAGTTCTTTGTTCAACCAATCTATTCAAAGTAAAATAAAACAATATATCTGTTTATGAACTATAGCCAGGGACTTTTTTGTTTTTGTTTGTTTGTTTATGAATTTTGATAGAGTGGACACATCATAGCCCACATAAAAACAAAATAATTATATTTAGGCACCTAGGCAAGAAAAACTCTATTTTGCCAAGAAATGTAAATCTTGGTCATTATTTGGATTTGTTTTACAGTTAAAAGCTACAAAAAGTTTGAAGCCACTGCCATTTTCATATTGTGGCAATGTCTACTGGATTCTAGGGAGTGGGCGGTGACCTCCGGGCTTGGGACAGTGACGCCAAGGGTGTGCCCATCATGCACTGCATGCTGAACTTGGGCCTGGTCACCTATCCCAAACAAGCTGTGTATGTGTGTTAATAAGCCTCCATGATGGATGCTCTTAGTAGCTCCCTTAATTCTTAAGCCAGCTAAGAGAGCACAGGTAGAGTCAGCAGTGTTGGAGCCAGTAGCAGCAGGAGAGCCAGTAGCAGTGTGGTGCCAAGTGAGCAGCAGCAGAGCCAGCAGCAGTAATGGCAGCGCAGAGGCAGCAGCAGCAGAGCAAGCAGCAGCAGCCGAGCAAGCAGCGACATGGCCAGCAGCAGTAGGCAGGCCCACACTGGGATCGTTGATTTTCCGGCAGAGAGAAAGACACTTTGATGGTGAAGGAGCCTGGGAGTTGTATCTCACCCAACTTGGTTACTACAAGTGGACAGCAGTTAAGATGGTGACACAGCTATGCCTGACACTCAAGGGGAAAGCAATACAAGCGCTCCTCAATCACGTGTCGGATCTGCACTGTGACCTGGCGGCATTGACAGGGTACTGAAAAGGTATGTTGGGCAAGTCTTAGCAGCAATGGTGGCAATTAAGTGGCACCTCTCCTGTCAATGGCACTTGTGTGGAGAGCAGATGAGCATGCTAGCAGCAAAGATTAGCACAATGGTCCAGTAGGTGTATACAGCATTTTTGGACATGGCTCAAGAAAAGCTGGTGCTTGGCTCCTTTCTGTGCATGCTCAACCCTGCGATAGCTGTTGACAAGGCCGAGGATTCAGAGCTCATTCTGGAGGAGCATGCACCACTGAGGGAGGCCCAGTGTTTCATGGCAGACTGTATGGAGGCAGAGACAGCGGCATGCACAGCTCTAGAGAAGTTAACTGGGGAGTGGCTGGTCTGCTGGCATTGCAGGAAGCCAGGGCACAGAGTGAGCAGTGTGTCACAGGAAACAGTAGACCAGCGACTGCCCAGGCTTATGGATATGATGTTAAATTGTCAGAATTTGCAGATGTTGCAGCCCTCCTTGACACTGGATCTACTGTATCATTCTTATGGCCAGGAGTACTTTCAGGTACCAGGGATATAAGCCTGGAAGGATGGCAGGTGAACACTACGCAGTCAGTCACCAGTGTTATCGTGAGCATGTGAGGGAAGAAATAGCTCTCAGTGATGACTGAGGGTCTGTCTAGAGCTTGGGTTTTGGCTAGCACCTATTCAGGAACCTTGTATTCTGGGGTTGGATTTTCTAACAGCCACAGGGACAAGTTGGATTTAAGGACATGTACTGTGAGGATTGGTAAGAAGTGCACTAAGCTGTTTAAAGTGATCTACCATGGCAAAGCAGCGGAGAGTCAGGGCTACCCTGGTGTTAGTGCCCCGATCTCCCTTGCGTGAGACCACCATCCCTGGAGGAGCTGAACACACAGCATCAGGGGTGATTAGAGGAAAGCGAGAGGCCAGGAGCTATTCCATTGCGTAAAGATCATTGTAGCTTCCTCAGGGTAAAGTTGCCAGTGCTGGAGGAGCTGAACATGCAGCTGCAGTATCAAAGAGAGATTACTAGCTTGAGGAGTCTCCACAGCAATGCTGATGTCCTGTTGCGGGGCCTGTGTGTGACAAAGGACTGCAAATATTGTATATGCCTGGAGGAGCATAGCGCAATGGCCACAGCAGTGCCTGCAGACTCAGTGCTGGAAACTGGGTGGCTGGTAAAAAGTGTTGTGTGTCTGGTAAAAAGTGTGGTTGTCTAACCTGTGTCGGAAAAAGGGACAGCAGGCATTGTCGATTTAATGGACACTCAGCATGAGGCCTAGAAGTTAGTTAGAAGTTAGAGGCCTTTTATTTAGTTAACCAGGATGGTTGACCTTTAAGGCTATGTGGTGACTGGATTCTAGGGAATGGGCAGTGAATACCAGGTTTAGGACAATGACGCCACGTGTTCCCATCAGTTGGAGTTGGGCTGTTTGTCACCAACCCTCCATAAGCTATGTATGTGTGTTAATAACCCTCCATGCTGGTAGCATGGATGTCAAACTATTAGTAGTTCCCTCTCAGTTCTTGCTGTTCTCTGTTACTGGTTCTGTCATGTTGCTGTTCAACGTTGTTCATTATGTTGTGCTTTACACCAAATATTGTGTCTGAGAATGTCTTCCTGCAAACACCACAATCATATTAATGTATCATATTAAGTGTAGCTCTCTTTAAGACACTTGTTTGATATTGACACTGTTCTTAACAGTCTCTATGTGTGAGCTTCACTACTGCCTCTTTAAAAAACCTTCATTTTTGATTGTGAGGAAAGATGCAATCACAAACAGTTGAACAAACAGCTGTTAAACTGTGATGCAGGCAGATTAATGAACATAGTGAGGATAATAATGTTGTACGTAGCAATGCTGCATGAGGTCAGGCAACACATTCAGCCCAGAGAGGAGATAAGAAGGAGCCAACAGTCTTGCTGTTATTTGCTGCAGGTAAACTGCTTTATATCTGAATCATATTATGGCACATCAGCTAAAAAGCCTGAAGCACATTTAGAGAATTTATTGAGCAGCAGTGCAACAGCATGAGAGCTGGAAAATACCAAGATACTCTTCAATTGAGACTTTTACAGGTCAAGGCTAAAATGAAAGACTACAAGACTAAGACTGCAGTCCAGGCATAAAGTCCTAGTTTGTCTTGGCTCCACTGGAAAATTCCTTAGGTTTACAACTCTAATCTGTTTTACAAACAAATATGCAAGCATTATTGTGCTGAGCAGATTACAAAAAAGAAGCACCCATGGAAAGAACTAGCTGTTTTAAAAACATAAAAACCAAATAAAAATCTAAACAATCTGTCATCAAAACGGCTTTTAAATTTTTATAGTTTTTTTTAATTTACAGTTTCACCATCTACAGTGTGTGTTGACAATATTTGCTCTACATCCCTGTAGACCTGTATGAAAATATGCTTCTGTATTTGAGCAAATGCCACGTTCTTAGCAATCCTTCTGCTATAGTTCAAATATTTGAAGCATTCGGAAACAGGGAACACAGCATAATAAAGCTTACAGCTTAAACAGAGAAACCCTGTAAAGATAATGAGATACTGAAAACTCATCAGTCGAAAACATAGCTTAAACACATGAGTAATGGTATTGCCATGCTGGTGAAAGGATGAGAGTTCCAGCTGTGTAGTGCATTGGTAACGATAGGAGCAATGAATTTCAGACAGCACATGAGTCAAGGAACAGAGACAGAAGACTGCAAGTCTCTGTTTATATGGTAAAGAATACGGTAGACATCTTGGTGAACTACAAAACGGTCTTTTGCACAGCTCCCTGAATGTGTGTTTTAGGCATGCTTTTAAACAGGTTTGATAATTCAGTCTTTTGCAATGTTAATCTCAGGTCCATAAGCCATGTGTTGGCTCTTTTCACTAATACTGCAGCAGTTCCAAGAATTGGAGAGATAACACATGATTACACAGTGCCTTCAAATGATGAGAGAAGATACAGCTGGATGTACTTAATCGGTTATGTATTTCATTTATTCACAGTTTTTTATTCGAAGGCTGTTTACTCAGGGAGAAGAATAAACTGTGTTGATGACTAGGCACTGTAATAAACAGTTACTACATACTGTGTATGTGAGGGACAGTTTCTAAACAGTGAATACAGTATATATCCTAAATCATTGCAGTTACTTTCAATCCATGAATATGCAACAAATTATCTCTTTGCTGCTGTTTACTAATTGGGATCAGATCCAAATACTGGTGGAATTTAGTGCATGAAAAAGGCTGCAAACTGCATCTAGAATTAATTACCAAAGTTTTATCATGAGCCAAACAAAATACAGCCTGCTGTCTGTCTCTGATGATATGCTACAGTAATATGACATTTCCTCTCTCTGATGCTTAACAGTGAAACAACGCACATGGCTTGCACTGCTGTACTCTCAACTAATAAAGAGTGAATATTTAGGGAAAAATGAAAATAAATCATAACACATGAATGGTGACTCCATCTACCTACTTATTGGATGTGGCTAAGCTGGATCATTTAACCAAGCTTGGCAACTGGTTCTGCCAGAAATTACGTTTGTTTGCCAATGCAATTTTATAGCTCTGTTCAAAGGATAGAGCTCATTTCGGGGCCGGATTAGATAAGCGAAAGAAGGTAAAATGAGATGAGCAAAGGAGAGAACAAGGCTGTTTTCATATTTTTTGAAAGATAAACAAAGGGAGAAAAGAGAAAAGTAGGAGGACGTGGCTTCGTTTTCTACTGCATTCTTTCCTTCATCAGAAATTCACTGAGGTTTTGGCAGGCATTCCTTTTTTTGCTGGCTTCTATTCCTGCTCCTTTTGGAAGGATAAGGGAGTGTGTTTGGTTCCTGAGAGGCCTGGAAGTGCAGTGTTAGTGTGTCTGTAAATTGTTGCATAGTCTTAAAGGATCCAAGGAGCACTCAAAGCCCTTTAATGTCATACATACCAACAATCAGACTGAGACTAAGTACACTATCACTTAACACTTAAAAAAAGCCATGCAATCCACTTAAGTGCACAGTATATAAAGCACACGTGGCCTCCATTAAAACAGTAGAACACTACTGATAGTCCTTACATAGGGCTCACTGCCATTTTTGGATGATAGCAGATGCATTTTGAATATTTTCATCTGCTTACACTCAATTGCTGGTTAAAACAGCTTGTATTGAGAATCACGTAATCTACTGCTGATTTAGAGAGAATGAAAAAAGTTCAGTATTCCAGGAAAGGCATTAAGGCTTCACTTTGAAGTTGAGCACATGGAAAGGAGCCATAAATTTGTTTCTTTTTCTCGTTCCCTTTACGCGCCACCACTTCAGGTTAATAGCATCAGCAAGGCCATTCTCACTGTTATATATAAAGAGATCTTAGAATGGTCTGACACATCCAGCACCTTGCCAAATATAACACAGTGGAGAAACCCTCATCCCTGTCCTGACAGCAGGAATCTGTTTGAGAGAAGCTTAGAAAAACAGACCGCGCTCTATTAAAGAGTGGATTTTGATACTGCGCCTATTCTAGCCACCAACACAGCACTGTATGCGTGTCCTAATCTGCACAGGAACATCCTGCCTAACATCAGTCCACACTCTTCCACAATCCACTATTAGATATTAGACAGTACTTTAGATATCACTTGACATTAACTGTGGCCTGATTCATAAATTAAAAATGGTTATATAACGGTATGGTTATATACAGTTCTGACGTTTTCATTTACAATAGTGAACAGAAGAAATTTCCATTCTCTCAGACCGATTTGTTTCTTTCCCTAGATAAATAGTTAATACTTGACAGCTAGAATTTAAGTAGTATAAGCAGTCCAAAAAGTGAAAGGAACAGCATGTTTCAAATACAAATACATTCGCTGTGCTGAATCCAATAAAAAAAGAGATGTGATGTGGCTTGTACTTTCTTTGTTCTTTGTGCATGCAGCCATTTAGACACACTCCTCAAGATAATTGCAGAATCAAACTCATGACAACAAATTCATGACAGCTGCAATTATAGAGAGTTTTGCACACATTATTATCCCTAAAAATAGATAATATTAATATTTGAAGAGTTCAATAGTGAATTGGGATATTCTCACGCAACTGATTCAGAGTGATGCCATGCTGGACTGCTCCTAAGCTCGGGTTTTTACTTTTACTGAGTTTCATATGTTCTCCCCATATCCATGTGGGTTTCCATACTCCAAAATATGCCGGGGGATTGCCAGCTGTAAATTGCCCATAGACATGAATGTGTGAGTGCATGCTGCTCTGTGATAGACTGGCATGCTCTCCTGTGTATTCCTGCATCACGCCTAATGGTCCTGAGGTAGGCTCTGGATCCAACAAGACCCTGGCAGGATAAAGCAGTTGCCAAAGAAAGAATGAACTGTTGAAGAAAGAGTTTTTGAAGAAAGAGCTGCTTACCCTTTAGAAGTCTTACAAGTCCCTCAAAAGCAACACTGACCAATGATGATGTCAGTTCAGAAATAAGATTATATAATGCACAGATGTGCAACAAATGTCCCATGCTATCATTTTTCTTACAAGTTTTAAACTAGCATTTGGTCCAGCTGTTGATGATATTCAGACAGAGAGATGTCACACTTTTCTCTAAAGACAAAAATAAGGAATACTCTTTTTTAAGTATTTGGATGTGATTGGAGAAAGACTGGACTGCAGCTGTTTGTCCTTTAGTTCAACTACCATCCTTCTTTTTGTTTCAGCTCATCTTAAAATCCACCCTCTCAAACAACATTTTCTCCCTAAAACTTTGTCCAAGGACACATTGATACTAAAGCAAATCTTTCCACAGCTGACTTTCAAACGTACATGGAACAGAAGCTCCATAAAATCACTGCCCAAAAAAATCCCCAACCTATCAGAAACAGTGTCAGAATAGCCTCCAAACCTTGAGAATGAATAATGTGGAGTATATAAATCAATAATAAATCATGTTCCTAATCTCATTTATGGAAGACCACAGCCGTGCAGGCGTCAGGAGCTGTGATGAAGCTCTGGAGCCGTAGAGTCCATCCAGCTCCGAGGCACTTTATCATCTGCTGGGGCTCAAATGTAAACCATCTGCTATTATGCAATATTTCTGAAGTGACCCACAGCAACAGACTTCAGGAACATTTGGGGAAATCAGTCTAGACTGTACACTCCTGACCTCACTCGTACCATCTCAGCTATCATGCCTGAAGGGCTGGCATATGTATGAGCATTTGAGAGGGTGTTATATCTTAGTTAAACAAAAGACTGTTTTTGACAAACTGCTTCTTTATAAATAGGCATTCTTCAGACATGAAGCAAGCTGGAGCCATTGTTATTACTTTTAGTGATTTGTACAGTGGTGCATGAATGAGCATGAACAAGGTGTTTATTGGACAGAGCAATGTTTTCTGTGCAATTTATTGAAAGTTGATAGTGTTCTATCATAATATGTTTTTCCTGGCACACTTTAAAGCACAACGACACAAAAGAAAAGCTTTAGTATAGGAAAAAAGTGGAAAAGTGGAAAAATATATAATATTCAGAGTCTAAACTAGAGCTCATGGGTGTGGAGAACTGACAGTGACAGATTTATAACTGAGACTCTTTGTATGAACACAACAAGAGTGGCTACCTCCTTAGATTTTATATAAGCTACCAACTGTGTAGGAACACCTGTCTAAGGTTGCACACAGCTTCAGGGGTGATCGTGAGAATGGGTGTGTTTTCTATAGAAAGAGAGGGTGGAGGAAGCCTTTACACTTACCCTTTTGTATGTTTTGTAAAGTCTATCATTGTCACTGGGAAACAGGAAGAAGGTATAATCAAAAGAAGAGACAGCAAACTGGCCCTTAATTCAGAGGCGATGTAGTGTGTTTCTGTTCCGCAAGGAGGAGAATCAGGACAGTTCTGACAGCAAAGGCTTAAGCCATGCTCGTTCTTCCACAGCAGTCAAGCCTGGTCTTGACATGTTTTGCACATAGCTCACATACAAAAAAGCAGCAGATGTGTGTAGGGATTCATACAAAGCCCTGTATAGCATCAATTTCCGCTTGATGCCTTTCTTAGTAGATCACACACACACACACACACACCTTTGTATTGCTACATTTATGAAGACTTTCCATTGACATAAGTATTACTGCAGCTAATTAATGTAAACCAAACCGTATCCCTAACCTTAATCCCAGTAAAGAAAAAGCAACGTTTTGACTTTTTACGTTTATTTTTTGTTAAAATCTACAAAAAAAAACACTTTCCTTATGGGGACCAGCAAAATGTCCTCACAAGGTCAAAAATATCAGATGTTTCTATCCTTGTGGGGACAATTTGTCCCTCATAAAGATGATATAAAACACAAAATCTTAGGGAACAAGAAGAAATCACACTGAGCAAAGTCTGGGCTATAGGGTGGATGTGGAAGGACTGGAATGTTATTTTCAGCCAAAAATTCTCTCACAGCCAGTGAAGTGTGACTCTGTGCGTTGTCGTGATGGAAGATCCATGAAGAGATGATCTGACGGCGCACGTGCAAAACACTCTTCCTGAAAACAGCCCAAAAATCCAATGTAAAATGTTCCATTTAATGTTTGGACTTCTGGCACAATTTCTTTATGGTCGATCCCTTGAGAATCAAAAAAGATGATGAATAGTGCACTTTGTCTTTTTGTCTGAGGATTGTAGTCGAACACCCATGATTCTTCTCCTGTGGTCACTCAGTTGAGGAAACTGGTATGGTAGCTTGTCCATAACCTTATTTTAACATTTCAAGAGCTTCTGATGCACTTTTACTGATTTTCACACAGAATTTGATTGTTTACTGTTGCTCCAAACTCAGTAGTCAAAAGTATTCAATATTCATTTACTTTTTGCAAAAAAAACCACCTATTCCACACAAGTATCAAACAAAAAACTTGGAATAAACTACAGAAGAACAGTTTTGGTAATGATATTCTCTCAAGGCACTTGGCTCATATTCTTCACAAAGAAAGTTTTACAACTGTAAATTCTATTAATGTTATATGTGAAGCACTGTTAGAATAACATCCAGGGCTTGTAGAGTGGTCATTTTTAGATTTTAATATCTATAACCACCATTCAATATATTAAATTACATAGATGAACCCAAACCCATTTGGTCACCTTCCAATTCCCAACCATAATCCACCTCTCTCCTGTCATACATCAGAGATGTGATGCCAGACAACTTTGTCACCAGGTAACATAACACACTCTGAGGAAAGCACTGTCTGCCCTCTTCTACATACATGAGCTCACAGACATCTAAGACTGGTTATTAGTGTCACACTGACTTACAGGGCAGAGACAGTATTCTACCCCTCCAATCCGCAATCTCCCAGTCATACGGTGAACGCATTTCTGTGCGTGCTCCTGGACTCAGGAGCCTCAAACCTGTTCTTAACCAAAATAGTTTAATCAAGCAGCCTATTCTGCCTGTTCATGGATCCCATCAGCTTCCAACCTGAATGGCAGGACTGAATTTAACCCACAAACCAATACACTCTACTGAAAATGCACCTTTGGGACATTATTCATTCATTCATCCATTCATTATCTGTACCGCTTATTCCCAGTTACGG
Organism: Leptodoras nelsoni; assembly: GCA_028566375.1. NCBI lineage: Eukaryota > Metazoa > Chordata > Actinopteri > Siluriformes > Doradidae > Leptodoras > Leptodoras nelsoni. The sequence goes on along the minus strand of JAOVVG010000037.1, from coordinate 17,913,638 downwards.
GGTCACGGGGGAGCCGGTGCCCAGCCGGCAACTCTGAG
>JAOVVG010000037.1:17875998-17890829 GCA_028566375.1 Leptodoras nelsoni | reverse complement strand
AATTATTATATATAATAAATGAACTCTAAAGTTAGCAATGTAACTAATCAAAATCTCGAAAAAGCAGAAATGGTTTAAAGAACCTGAACGGCTCTATTCTGGTGCGAACTAAACATCAACAGCTGATTAGCTGACCGGCTAAACTGCTAAAGGCTAAAGAAAGAACGTTATGGCTGTTTGTAACACCGTTAGTTAAACCAGCTTGTATCAACATCACGGTAAAAAAAATAATAATAATAATAAAAAAAATGGCCCATACCTTTAGGTGAGGCTTGATCTCGGCTCGGTGTCCTACTGCGGCTGCATTATCTGACCGCGAGAAAAGTTAGCTAGCTAGCCGACACTGCTACGAGCAAAGCAGCTACCGGATCCGCAGACGGCCTTCTAACTGCGCGAACAAACGTAGCTAGCTCCGCAAGGTCAAACTGCTTCCGCACACAGAAAATAAAAACAATATCATTCGTGAAACAGGAAGTCAAACGGTCCGGCTGAATACACGGTTAAGGTTGGAAAGGCGACGGCTCCCGTTAGCTGGCCTTCACTAGCAGCAGCAGCAGCAGCAGCAGGCGGCTAACGGTTAGCGGCTCTCAGGGAACTGAAACACTTTCTGACTGCGGCAGAAAGAAGCGGAACCGAGAGCGAGCGCGGAGCACGAGCGGCCTCAAAAACACCACTTCTACGATTCGACGGCTCTAAAACAATAAAACTAAAACGCCCAGGAACACAAGGACGTCCTAATCAATTAACTAATAGGTACAGCCATAATGTGTTTGGATTCCTTTCGGGTACAAAACACCATCGGTGTCGGGCTCAGATTAATGGCCGAGCATTTAAAGACACCGGAAAGCAGCTGGAGCTGTACACAGGGAGCGTCAGCGCGCACACACACACGCACACACACACAGAGACACACACAGCGGGACTTGTAGTTTATACAACTCTACTCCATTTTGATTTCGGTTCACTTTCAGCTTTTATTTTAGAGTCTCCTCTGCACTATTTGAAAGAGTGAATCCCGCTAAAGGTTAAAGTGACTGCAGGCTCTGCTGTAATGTATCGGTTACATACAGAGTTTAGGGTTGTTTGTTTTTTGTCTAGGAGGCTAATGTAGGGAAGGGAATGTGTGATGTGTGACCCTAAAGCAATGTTTTCTATAAAAACTGTCACAAGTAATGTCACATACTGCAGTTTGGAAAGCTTGTGAAAAATCTTATGGGAAAAATTGTTGACATGATGCACTAGTTGAACATATGCAGTGTAGCTCAGTGGTTAAAACATTGGAAGACATTGGAAAACTGACCAGATGGTTGTGAGTTCAAGTCCTGCCACTGCCAAGCTGCCACTGCTGGGGCCCTGAGCAAGGCCCTCGAACCCTCAACTGCTCAGCTGTGTAAATTAGATACGTTAGTCACTTTGGATAAGGGTGTCTGCCTAACAGCATACATGTAAATATGCAGTACTTTTACATTATAATTTTTACATGCTTTAGGCTTGAGACTTCTTGAAGGATAACACTTGTATGGGCCATCGACATCTCATTCCATTTTTAGATTTGAAACAGAATAGTCTAGGAAATAGATATGAAATATTAAGAATACTATATTCTAAACATTTCCCCACATATTATTGACATGAAGACAAAAAACAGAAACTCCTTCAAATCCACCTCCTGATGTTTTATCCTGCCATAGTCAAAGAAACGTAATATAATCCTCCTATAATTAGGAGCTATGATTTTTAATGTCATTGAAAAGAGGTGTACAGAAGGGTTTGAACAGGTGTAAGTGCGGTCCGGTCCAGTCATCATGCAAATGCAACCACTTCTGTTTTTCATATTAGAAAATGGAGACATTATAGACAGCAGCTGGAAGGGGAGGGTCTGTGTATGGTAAGATACCAGCTGGTACAAAGATTTTGAAACAATGCTGCAACCAGTATAATTATAATAATATTTATTTTGTTTATATTACAAGGTCCTTAGGTGCAATGATTTAGACTTGCAGTTTGTATTATGTTAAACTGGCACATGTTAGTATTAACTGTCGTTTTAAAGTCTTCAATAAAAACCTGCTCTATTATATCAAATTGTATTCATCTGTTTTATTCTGTATAAAAATGTACAGGAAATAAAATTAATACATTTACATACAAATTAATTACAGTACTTGTTCATTTACAATAAAACAAACTAAACAAACAAAAAAAGACAATTTCACTTAAATATAAAAAAAAAATGAAAATGACAATAACAACCATTAAGAATAAAACACGTATAAACGACACAACTATTATAATACAAAACATCAGTGTCAACATTACACATTCACTGTTTATGGTATCTCATTATCTCATAATCATAATCCGCTGTTGATTTTAAAGCGGTCCGAAAAATCCCTACTTTCAGAAAACAGCACTGACAATGTAATGTAACATGTTTCCAAAGATGCTGGCTAAATCTGGCTAAAAATGTCCATGACTGAACTACAACAGAGCCAAACACTCTAAACTATGATTAGTTGGTTTACTGTAAAAAATAAAATAAAATAAACATGGTCTTCCTTTAAACATTTACAACATTTTAACAATTTACTCAAAAATATTTTCTGGCACTCATTTGTCATAATTCCATAAGACTTCTGTTTGTTACAAATAACATCGTGGTTCACCATTAAATTAAACTCTTAATTTTTAATTTCCACACTTAAATACATACATAAATATTTTTGCAATTAAACAAAATATACAGGACTGTGTAAACGTACTCTGTACTTTTTAAACAGTTCTTCAATACATATATCGTTCTCTCTTCAAGGTATAGACCGTCAGGAGAGACGTATATTCTTTAAAAATAAAGTACCAATTTATAACACAGCTGCAGAAAACCTTGTGAGAAGACCCCACTTAGTGTATATATGTACACTGTGTATGAGCCGATACAGCACACCGATAAGTAAACGACCATGAACCTTCAAACGTAACCCAGTTATTGTGTCATCTCCCTAATACTGATCAGAAGCAAATCAGTAAATCATGAAATAAACTTTAGAATGCATAACACACTGCAATATCCAATTACTGCTTAACCAGATACTTCACAAGGGGGCGTTGCTATGTCAATTGCAACGTTACTTAACATAAATGATATCAGTCAGACTTTGGTCATAGAGCCTAGCAACAAAACAGTAAAAACACTGTATTTTCCAGTTCAAACCAAAAAGCCAATTCAGAATCATTAAGGATGGCATATTATTATAACCCATAATCACTAGTCAGGGTGGAGTTTTCTGTTGTCTGCTTGAAAATCAATATGTAGCATACCACAATTACAGCTCATGTGATGAGAAACAGCTCATTTACACTGCAAATAAGGCATTGTGCGTATGTGAAAGGTTTCTTAAACCCATTGTAAACCACACACTACATTTTACTCGTCCTTCTTAAGCTGCACTTCCTTCGACTTCAGGGTTGATTTTGCAAGAATATATCGGCCGCTTTCCTTGCAGGACAGCCTCTGAATTCTGTTCGGCTTCTGTACTGTTCCTGATTCCATAGCCAAAGTAAATCAGAAAGCCTACAAGAAACATCAAGAAATAATGAGACACCAGCAGAGTTAAACTCTAGTCTACTGACTGATTGCTACATGGCGGTATTTGAATAGTAGTGCATTCTCCTACCCGTCTACCTTCTGTATCATTTGTGGCTCTTTCTGTTCTTTCTACAATGATCCTGAGTGTTTATTTTTTAATCAATCTTGCAGCACTTGTATTACTGTTAGCTCCTGTTACTACTCTATGCATCGACCCTAATTCTGCCTCACTTGTAATTAAGAATAAATGGGAATCACTAAAACCGACAAAATGTCACAATACTTCAAGGTTTAACTTACCAATAACCATCCATACTGCGAAACGAATCCATGTTGGCCCATCCAGCTGCATCATGAGGTAGATGTTAATAAAAATACTGGCCAAAGGCAAGATGGGAAGCATAGGCACCTGGAATAAAAGAGAAGGCCATTAAACTCACATGCCGCTTTTCAATTTCTGACATATAAGATGATAAGAAAGGTGAATGCATAAAAAAAAGGAGGGATTCCTAGCGTAACTGATCATTCAGCACTGTGCAGTCAGATCACTATAGAAAGGAATGTACGAAAGAACACACACGCACTTTGAAACTGATGGCCTCGCTGCTCTGGGGCTGTCTCCAGATAATGACTATGCAGATGGCAGAGGCGATGGTGAGCAGAGTCACTATAGTGACCCATATAGGCTGCCCCTGTATGATGTTCTCACCCCACACTGCCAGCACTATACACACCAGAGTGAAAAACACACCTACACAAAAAGAAAGAGAGCAAAGGAATAAGAGAGAGAAGCAGTCTCAGAAAACATACTTGTTTTGTCATCAAACATGGTAAGTATGCCTTTTTAAAAATTATGGATAACAGTATCAGGTTGTTAAAATACTGAAAGACAGGAATGAGTTTGCTATATGACATATAACAGTGGGTATTTAATAACAACAACAATAATAATTCTTATTATATATTTTATATATTATATAATACTACTACTACTACTAATAATAATAATAATGATAATGATAATTATTATTATTATTATGCCACATTGACATTCGCACATATGATGCAGAGGGACTCAACAGATATTTTTCACATGCACACAAGACACAGCTTGTATCAAGGCTCAATACTTTTATGCCACGGATGTTTTATATAACCCGACAACAACCGCTTGCACAGACTTGACTTTATCACTGAGAAAATGTCGAATCCGCTCTGATGTTGGTATCGCATTAAAAAAAAGGGAAAAAAATCGATATCAATACATCAATAAATTCAAGACTTCTTATATAGAGGAAAGTAAAAGACTCTTCATTAGCATTTTATTAAATATACATTCTCCGTAAAGCCTGGTGGCACAGTGATGCTGTACAAACATCAGCTTGTAGTAAATAGATTTTTACTTTTGGGAAAAACTTTGAAAATACCTGAAACAAGTAGAGACTTTTTTTTAGCTTGATCAAAGGTTCCTTTTGTTCAGTGTATGATCACAGTACATAACAGACACCTTTCAGGTGTCCCCGAGGGGCTGTGCTGCGGAAACTGAACCCTTCAACATATCCACCATGAAGAAACTGATCTAACTGATCTGAGTTCTGGTTTCCAAATCAAGCTCCTTCATTTTTAATAACACTTACCCCTAACTCTAAGTAAGTAAATCTAAATTTCAATTTTGCCCCTGTGTAAAAAAACCTACATTTTAATCAAAGTTGCCTTTTAGATCATATGTACAGTCCTGGCTTCCTTGAGTTATAAAGGTCAATATGAGTGTCTAAATACCCAACAATAGAAATATAGAAATTTCTCAAGCACAAGTTGTTATTATGCACAGAGAGGTGTTAGCTCCAGATAGACAGAGCTTGTCAGTGAAAGAACACTTACAGGTAATGGCTGTGGTGACATAGACAATGAGGCCTGAGGTCTTGGTGGGTGATTTGGAGCTGGGCAGCAGCAGATGTCTGGGGGAGAACGTCTCACCGAGCGGCTTTTTCTCCAGCTCACACACATTCTCTTTTTCTGTCAGTGTCTGCAGCTCCACCGGCTTTTTGTCGGCGCTGGAATTCAGGCTTCCTGGCTGGTACCTAGGAATATAATAATAAACACAAATCATGCAACAGTAGTGATGTCTCATGGACATATTTCTTTAATCAGAGCAAAATGGCTATGTGAGAATTAATTAAGTGATAAAACTGGTTGTAAAATACCATAATTTTAATTATGAGAAATATGAAAAGAAAAACACTAATGAAACACAGCCCTTTATATACTGATCGCATGTATGATTTTCACTACATTTTAACAGATTTCATCATTTCTATTTTTTATTTTTAGACATTAAGAGCACTCGTTTGGAACAACAGCCCCAAGCTGAGTTACAACCATTGCTTAAGCCGACCAGTGGCTCAATTTGTATGTGTGTCATAGGAAAGTGCACCAACCTGAGGATGAGCACACACACTGCAACAAGTGTGTAGGCCAGCAGGGTCCCAATGGACATCAGATCCACCAAGGCAGCCAGATCAAACAAGAAGGCCATCAGAGCTACACAGTGCACAAGTTCATTCAGTAAGAAACCAAAAGAAATCAAGCTGTAATTTGTAAGACACAAAACATTTCCGGATTCCAGGGTACGAGTACAATTAGGCTTGAGTGATATAATGATTTTATCATCTGGACACAATATTACAATGGCAGAATGCCCGGTGATGTTTATGCAGTTGTTAGACTAGCAGTTTCCTGCTCAGAGTAGAATCCAGATTGAAAATGTTGTCCATGTGGACATCAGACACCTGATTTGTATAAAACTGTTACGTTGGAGTTTTAAAATATTGCTTTATTTTAAAAACAGAAAATTGCCAGAAGGGAAAAATCAATATTACACAAGCCTAATGCTGAACAGCACTCCAGCTCTACCTGCTACAACGCCAGACACAATGGTGGCAATCATGGGGGTCTTCGTTTTCTTGTGCATGCGGGAGAGGAAACGGAACAGCAGGCCATCCTCAGCCATGGCAAAGATCACACGGGGCATGGGGAACATGGAGCCCAACAAGCTAGAGCCAGGCAACAATAATACTAATTAACATGCAAATCCAAACAAAAAACTAAACAAAACTAAATAAACTCCCTACTTTCATGCCACAGAAAAACAATAATTAATCAGTAAATAAGTAAATAAGAAAACAAATAAACAGGATTCAGAGATCGCCAGTAAATTTGCATCCCTGCTTTAACTGTTTACACTCTTCTCAGTTTAAGAACGATCCATTTTAAATTTTGAGGGGAAAAGAAATAACTGTATTAAAAGTAATTTGTATAGTATATTTATAGTAACTGTATCTAAGTAATTTTTTGGCTTCCCTTAAAAAGTATTCAAGTGGCTTTAATATATAAACAAAAGGGAAATTGAGGTAATGGTGTAAGATATATAGGGTATTCTAGCTTACAGTATATCTAAGAAGATTTTTTTTGCTATAAAATGAGAACAGATGAGTTAATGGGAGGTTCATTGCCAAGTAGTGAAAAAGAACACAAGGGTTAACGTTAAAAATGCACGCACCTGGTGGAAAGAGCGCAGAGGGAGCCTACAGTCACTATGTACCGGGCAGGCATCCAGTTCACGTATTCAAACGCCTCGGGTAATGGGCTGTTAGTGTTCAGAAGGTAGTAAGGCATCATCAGAGTGAGTGCTGCAGACACTCCGAAGTAAGCAACAAAGCAGATGAGCAATGCAGCCACGATGCTTATCGGTATCGAACGCTGAGGGTTTTTGGCTTCTTCACCTACATAAAGAGGAAAAAAGTAACCAGTCAGTCAGAATAATGTTCCTAAAACCAGAGCTAAAGGTTGCGCTAGACGTGGTGTGTGACATACTTGTGGTGGCAATGCAGTCAAAACCCACAAATGCATAGAAGCAAGTGGCTGCGCCAGACAAAATCCCAGAAATGCCAAATGGTGCAAAACCCCCTGTGCCAAATTCCGTTCCACTGAAAAACACAAGATACATGCATACTTTAACAAACATTCTATAATGGAAAAGCTAAAATGTGGAAAAGGATATATTGCACAGTTGTTACAATGTAATAAAGGATGTACACACATTAAGAATTTACTTCTGAATAGCTTTTCAGAATTTTTTGTTCTACAACAAGTTCCATGTTGTCCAATCCAGAATCCTAATAGTGGATATAGGATTTGCATGTGAAGCTACCACACAGTGTGTTGCCCAATCAACACTTTCTTGGCAACAGCACCTTCTGCCACCTCCTACACATCAGAGGTTGACTCACTTGGGTACTGGAGGACTTTTGTTTTGACTGATGTCCTCCGCAGTGATGGTCCAGTTGGCAGTGTCGCCCTTCACAAAGCCGGCAATGATGACAAAACCCAACACCACCAGGTTAATGCCTGTGAAGATCTTGTTCACCAGGGCTGACTCACTCACACCAAAAGCAAGCAGGCCTGCAGAGTAGGAGGTGAGAGTTGCAGAATTAACATTACTGCCCTTTAGACGCGGACGTGATGCACCTCACTAACAACCAAAGTTGGATCACTTCAATATGCCATTTGTATATGACTGCAAATTTTGTGTGCTGTAAACTATATAAACTTCATAAATATGCACAATATTATTAGTATCAAGTTGTCGGTGATGTCAGCTTATTATAGTCAATTATATCATCTGAAATGTGTCAGCCTTTTTTATTTTACGAAAAGATGCTGAAAATCTGAAGGGACATTAAAATCTGTTGCAAGATGCCAGGAAAATGGACTCACATGTAAGCAGTATGACAAGAAAAAGTGCAAACAAGTCCGGGTATTTCGCCAGCACGTTCCCTGTGTTTGTGATAGACATGTATTCACTGAAAAAGTTTGAGATCTTCTGATGCACCAGGTTGTCGAATGTGGAGCTCCAGGCACGGGCCACACTGGCTGTGCCTAAAGAAGAAAGCAAAAAGAAAAAGCACTTGAATGTAGTGTACTCAGACCTCACCACACCCTCAGGACCTTCACAAACAAACAAACACTTACATGGTGTACATTACTTCACATGTCAGACTGTTCAAGTTCTAGTGTTTTGCCTTATTCAGAAGTTCTCATGGGCTGACAGCTAATTCATCTATTAGAATTCAAATCTATCAAATTCACACATAACAAGTGGCTTGTTTTAATGTCAAGTGGTCATTCTATGTAAGAGCTAATTGCGTGTTGCCTCTACACTGTGTCCCTTCATTCCCAGTGGCACCATCTGCATTTATTGGCACATAGTCCACCAACTCACCTATTACATAAGATAGAATGAGGTTCCATCCAGTGATGAAGGCCCAGATTTCTCCCACGGTCACATAGCTGTAGAGGTAGGCAGAGCCCGTTTTTGGGACACGTGCACCAAATTCAGCATAACACAGACCGGCAAGTACCGAGGACAGAGCCGCAATCAGGAAACAAATCACGATGGCTGGGCCAGCTTTCTCTCGGGCCACTTCTCCAGCTAGAATATACACTCCAGCCCCCAACGTGGCTCCAACACCCAGAGCAATGAGGTCCACAGTGGACAGACAGCGAGCGAAGCGAGTCTCCATGTCGGTGGTCTCCAACACGCGCCGACGCACCAGCATCTTCCCAAATGCCATCAGATTGGAATGCATTGTGGTGGCAAATCAATCACAGGGGACAGCAAAGAGGAAGAGTATTGAAGAAAAGACTGGAAAGAATAGGGAAAAAAAACAAGCATTAGTGGGTTGAATACTTCTTTATTTCTTTAGAAACTCCAATTATCTTTGTACTCCAAACAATAATAATAATAGCTATTTTTTAATGGGTGTCACAAATCCAATTTTTAGACAATATTCAAATGCAAATTTATTCAGACATAAGGCAACATTACTTTTTTTTTATAACAAACACACCAACTGTACTGTACACACAATACCGGTAAAACTCCACATTAGACCAAAATTAAGGTTTTCTTCTGTTTAATGTGTGGCAATTTGTCTTTTTGCTGATGTCAACAAACGTCCCATTGGAATCGGTAGTGTGCCACAACACACACACACACACACACACACACACACACACAAATAATACCATCAGTCACAGAACATTAAAAGTCCTCTAGGGGAGTTAATGGTTGCAAAGGGATATCTGGACATGCCTACCATTTCCTGTTCAGGAAATAGTTTAGGAAAATGTTTACTAGTCATACTGTTGCTATGGTGAGTAAACACAAGGCATTTTCAGCAATAGTAAATAATAAGTCAAAACAGTGCAATCGTTTGGTCTGTGTAAACTGAGAAAAGAGGAAGACACTGAGGAGGAAAAAATGAAGAGATACCTATAAACCAGAATAAGATTAAATCAAGCTAATGAATCACACATGAATGCCAAAACTCCTAAAAAACAGGGTGAGTATGATGAATGAGTAATGATGCAGGGAGGCTGAACAGAATGCCACATTTTCCATTTTAGGGAGCGGATTCTGAGTCAGCTTGATTCTTGTCTTATGTGGCAACCTGAGCAGCCGTGTATGTTGGTTCAAGTACAGGAATAAGCCAGGATGAGCTGGTTTAGATGTTGCTCCATGTTTTGCTCCAAAGGAAGTGAGTTACACTGAGATCATTTCTACATCGGCAAAATGTTTCTGTTCAAAACAATTAAGGTCAAATTACAAGTTACAAGACAGAGTACCTAAGTTATGAAGACAAAGAATACAAACTATTGTATAACTCATTATAATTATTGACCTACACTGAAGCTATATTTAGTATTATCTACTGCCATCAGCTTCCTCAACCATCTGGTTATAAGTAGAAACTTAACAGTGTTAAAGCAGGAAGTTACAGAACAGCACAGTGTGTAGAGTAGCATACCTGGAAATTCTAATGAACACTGCAGTTCTTCTGAGAAGCATAACGGAAGTAGTAGCAACAATGAATTGAGTGAACATGAGTCACTGAAGATTTTATAGTAAATAAGCATATCCACCTCCTATGCACATAGCCTCTTAAATAGAGAGTGCAGTGTAAACTCTTTGTGTTATGACCAGAATGTTAAGAGTTATTTGTCCTATTTTATACTCAAACATGCAAAATAGATCTCTCTTTCCTCTGATTCCTGCTATGAAAAAAAAGACATTTCTATCTCTGCCTGGATGAAAAGCAAATCCCAATCCCATGTCACCTCTTGCTCCTTATCAAGAATGTTATTTTACTTTACAGCAGGGATAACAGAGCTGAGGATTTTAAGAGAACAATATGCCTGCTTCGCATGCTTCAGAAGGCCACAGTGACATTTTACAAAACGCACAAATGTAATACCATTTAACCCCTAAGGTCATTTGAGCCCAGACAAGAAATGCTGGTGCAAATCAAACCCACATATTCGCTCTTTTAGTATAAAACAAGCGTTTTAGTAACAGTAGAAACACTCTTGCCTTTTTAAGAAGTGCAGCAAAATTTACATGTAGACAGAACATGAAGTCTGCCTTTTAAACCATTTCTTTCATTTCATCATTAAAAAGAAATGGGGTTTTGAAACTTAAAACGTTGTTTAGGGGAGAATTAGTAGACATTTGGTTGACACATTCACAAAGCATTAAGAAATGGACAGGAAAAGTTGTATAAGCACTTTTAGTCTGTATTTTGCTTCAGAGGAATGGTCAACCCGTTTTCCAAAATAAAAATAAAAAATACGTAAACAGTTATGTGATATACTGTATCTAGTATTAAACACATATTTTTGATTTGCTTTGCTCTTCTTTTATAGTTAATCAAATGTCATTTTGGACTCTCCAGCTGCAAGCCCACGACATGTAATATGATGTGATGTAATGTAAGTGTAGAAGTACACAAATGGAAAGAGTATGATCGAGTTCTTATTACTACTATAATAATTACCAGTATAATGTTTAATCACAGAGATGTCTCAATACTACCTGATGTTTTAAAACTAGCTCTGAGAAAACTACCAGCACGTAGGATACATTGTAAAAACCCGGAACAAGAGGATTAATACTGTATAGTGCTCTGGTCCACGTGTTCAACCGGATTAGTTACATCATAAGTCAAAAACATAAAGGTTCTCAACTTTGAAAGGCAAGACATGACTTCATGAATACACTGAACTCAGCAGCAACAAAAAAAGGCTACGTCAATGTAATAACACAGTCTATTCGTTCTTGTGAATGTGATTAATACAACTAAGTACATTCTAAGAGTAACTCGGCTGATGAAATCCCAGTTCATCACGTGGGTCCATTCATTTGCGCGGCAAACAGATTAAAAAAGAGCATAATCTAAAGGCTGGTCTAAAACAAATTGAATTGATGGTTCCACCCCAGTATTTCTGCATAATCTGGTTTGGTTCTGGTTCCAGTTTGTCACCAGATTACGGATGAAATAAAATGAAGTCCTGAAATCGTCCCAGTCTCAGTTTTTTTTTTTAATAAATGAAACATTTTCCCAGCTGTTCTTATTTGATGTTCTTAAGTCTACTATCAGCTAAACTGGATTTTTTGTAACCCAATTTGAGACTTTAGTTCTCAGCTAAACGACAAAGTATTTGCGACAGTGATCAGTTATGACGTGACAAATATCAGAACATAATGCTAGAACATAATTACCTGCGTGTGAGAGAGAGAGTATGTGAGGGGATTGACGCTCCCAGATGCGTCCAGGCAAAGAAGAAGACCGGAGATAGGTGTTGGTTAAGCGCCGGCTCGAGATACTGTAGTAAACTGTACCATTGACTTCACTGAACAGGCATTTCAAGGCACAGGAACCCTTCTAAAGGAAAAACGCGGGCGGATTTTTGGGTGACGTTTTCATGACGTCAATGTAGCAGCCAGTTTCCAGTCGTGACTCCCTATCGGCCAGCGCAGTTCGTTACAAATAATGTAAAAATCTGATAAGACAGACTGCAAAACATCATTTGGCTGTAATAAGATTATTGATTATTTTGATCAGATCATTGTTCGTGATTGATGACGCCAATGGCGTTAGGAGGTGGACGTGCAACAAGTCGGCTACCTACCCCACCTCTGTTCACACTGTCTATTCATACAGCCAGCACTGGTTTCATTTATTTAGCTTATCTATTATTCGACGTTTTGTTTAGATTGTGCACAGAGTATATGGCATGGGATCACTAATGCTTTAACCCTTACAACTACATTTCTATTCTTATTTATCTGATCTATTTTTTATCTGATCTACTTCTATGTGAAGTGAAGTGAAAGTCAGACATTTTTGTCACTTGTGCTTGCACACAGTGAAATTGGACCTCCGCATTTAACCCATCCGTGCAGTAAGACACACTAGTGAACACATGCCTGGAGCTGTGGGCAGCCCTAGCCACAGCACCCAGGGAGCCCAGGGGGTTAGGTGCCTTGCTCAAGGTCACTTCAGCCAAGTCCTGTCAGTCACAGGAATCGAACCCGGGACCTTCCGATCACGGGGCAGGTTCCAGTGTACTTAGTGTTTATCGTGTATGTTTGTATGTAAGAGGAACACTCTAATTTCCCTACTGGATTAATAAAGTGTTATCTTACAGCTCAGCCCCCTGTGAAAATGTCAAATGTTTGTTCAAGGGTCAGAGCATCTCCAGAACTGCAGGTCTTGTGGGGTATTCCCAGTATGCAGTGGTTAGTAACCACCAAAAACAAACCAAGAAAGAGCAACAGGTGAACCTATGACAGGGTCATGGGCAGTCAAGGCTCACTGTGGACTGAAGACTAGTAAATCTGGTCGGATCCCACATAAGAGCTACTGTAGAACACATTGCTGAAAAAGTTAATGCTGGAGATAGAAAGGTGTCAGAACACAGTGCATACTTACAGCTTACTGTGTATGGGACTGTGTAGCTGTAGACCAGTCAGAGTGCCGGTGCTGACGCCTGACCATGCAACCATGCTCTTAACAATTTCTGCTGGGAAACCCTTCTGGAATTGGTGTGGATGTTAATTTGACAAATACCATTTATCTAAACATGGTTTCAGAACAAGTACACTCCTTCAAAAACCAGCATTATTCCCTAATGACAAAGTGTTGACCAAATTCCCCAGGTCTCAATCCGATCAAACATACTGTATGTGGAATGTGTTGGACAAAGAAGTCTAAACCATGGAGGCCAACCTTGTAACTTACAGAACTTAAAGGATCTGCTGCTAACACCTTGATCCCAGATACCACAGCACACCTTCACAGGTCTTTGGGAGTCCATGCCTTGATGGATCAGAGCTGTTTTTGAGGGGCACAAGGGGACCTAGACCATATTAGGCAGGTGGTTTTATTTTGTGTCATGTTATGGCTGATCGGCATATGTATGTGTATTCTTACCTGCCAATTTATTCATTTGAATAAACTAAGTATTATCAGTATAGCAGTGAAATGAATGCAGAAATGAATTGGATTATGAGTGTCTGACTGAGTGTATGAGAGCCTGGCTGTTCTCAGGCAAACAAGTCAGAATCTATTATTCTACCAGACATTTCCTTATAGAAATTAAATGAAAGCATAAGAAAAAATGCAAGTCTAGGATGACTGCAAAACCTGTCTCTATTGTCTAGTGATTCCTCATACCATGCACCCATTTCTTATTATTCAAGTCCATTATTCTCATCAGGAAGCTACTACATAAATATCCATGGGCTTTTTTGGTTGTGTTCCTTTTCTTCAGAACATGACTTTACAGAAAGTCACAGCAAGAATGCACCTGGTGCATTTTCCATATCATAGCTGACAGATATTACTGTTCTACTGAGCAGTGAAAAATGCTGAAAAAACACCACTCTTGCCTACATCATACACACTGTTAAATATGATCAAAATACTTGTTTAAATTGTTTGAAAACAAAAGCTTTCACAATTTTACAATTTACAGTTGTTTTACAATTTGTCTAAGCACAGGACATTTGCAATTCTTGGCAAGAACAGGAAATCCAGAAAACACACCCATTCTATTATCTTGTCATCAAAAGTAAAACGTTCATCTTAAAAAAAAAAAAGCCGTATACATTGTGGTATACATTCATTCATTCATCTTCTTGGCCGCTTATTCCTTTTCAGGGTCATGGGGGAGCCGGTGCCTCACCGGCCACATAGGGCGCAAGGCAGGAACAACCCTAGACAGCGCACCAATCCATCGTAGGGCACACACACTTACACCCTAGTGCCACTTTAGAGACACCAATCAACCTAACGTGCATGTCTTTGGACTGTGGGAGGAAACCAGAGTACCCGGAGAAAAC
>JAOVVG010000037.1:17846792-17865715 GCA_028566375.1 Leptodoras nelsoni | reverse complement strand
CTTAATTGTTACATTTATTGTTGATGTGTGTGTGACAGAGATGAGTATTGGACACTTTTGAAAATACGGAACAAATCACATTTAACTGCCAAATACGGGACGATTCCGTATTTTACGGGACGGGTGGCAACACTAGCTCAGACTCTTGCTTCATGGAGAATGAGACCTGATTGGATAAAATCCGTTCAGTTCCCCTTACTGTGTGTTCCCACACTCTTGAATAGCTTACTTGAATAATGAAAAAAAAAAAGAGTCGAACAGGAAAATGGGCAGATGCAGATAGATTCTTAACAGTAAACAAAAAATATTATTTATGAAGGTATTTTTTATATATTTATATTATTTAATTGTTAGGCCTTCAGAGAAGTTTGAGCAGGTCCTGACAATCTTCTTCATTATCATTATTATTATTATTATTATTATTAAATAAAAGAAAATAATAAAAAGGAAGGGAAGATAGGAAGACTTTACATAAGTCATCTTTGGTCATGCCACTAAAAACAAGACTCTTATTCGTTTACAAAATACTATTTAATATTTTCGATCAGGAAAAGAATCCGAATCAGAAGTCGTGCTTCTACTTCTGCACTAACCGGAAACGATGCGGTTACTCGAGATTTTATTACGGTAAAATCTCCGAATTTACAACGTAGAAGACCGGAGTGCGGGGCGGGACCACAGTGCTGATCAGCGATTGGTCCTTGAGAAACGGTGCTTATCGGTAATTGGTCCTGGGGAACAAATGAGATCAGTGATTGGTCGCAAGTGCAACGCAGTCAAACACTGTTGGAGTGAACCTGCTCTCAAGCCGCATCGCGTTAAGTCTGTCACTTAAGTGTGCTCAAAAAGACGCAAAATTGGTCGCTAGTCTAGTTTTTCTTATTCAAGTGGCTAAAGGGATGTAAAATGGCCAAATTTAGCGCTAAAAGCTCTCACACTGTTTTTCCTGTTGCATCATGCAACGTGTCGTCTCTACCTCCCACCATGCGGCGCAGCGCGCGCCTCCTTCTGGTTAATGTAGTCTTAAAAAGAGGAGCCGCCAAACACAGGTGGAGACAACTGATGGTGGAAATCAGTCATCTGACGGCCATCTGCATCCACCCGCGCTGCTGCGGCTCACTTCAGCTTGTCTACGCATTTTATAGTTAAAACATGACTTTCTTATAAATGAATTGGCCTGTGTATATAATAAGAGTTCATGCAACGGATACTCGACAGTTTGGTATCTTTAAAGCATATTCTTCTTATATATTCTTATATAATTAATATATAATTAAACATAAATTACCGGATATATTGAATAGTCTACACCTACGCTGTATAACCTGCACTAGTTAATGTGTTATAATTGGTACTATTATTTAAATTGCTTTACAACATTTTTAATTATGTTTATTGTACTCTTTTATACTCTTTTGCTGTAATATATTTTATGTATTTGTTTGTTTGTTTAATGGTGTAATTAATTAAATCAGTGAGTGAATCGCTCCCAGGCCACACAGTCAGCTCATCTATCACAAATCCTCGATCAAATCGTACTTTAACAAGACGATACCGTTTTAGCATCAAAACGTTTGTGGATTGTGGAAACGATTACATAGTTTAGGTTTAGAGCACCCCAGCTTTATCTGGATTTCTGCCATCCGTGTTTACGGCTACGGCGGTGGCGGGATATCACTTCATTTCCCAGAGTCCTCTTCGGCGCATGCGCAGGAGGCGCTGGTTGGCAGTGGTAAACAGACGTCAGAAGGGAGTCTTCGCCTCGAGTCAAAACAAAACAAAACAAGATCCGTACGATGAATGACTCCGAATATCTGAAACGGTCACACGACGAAAAGGACTGAACCCTAACTACAGCGGAAAAGCAGCTTCCATAAGAAAATCCGCTTTCTTCCACTTTTACAGAGGGATTTTATAACTAACCGGAGGAGTTAGCCAACTAGGTGGCTACCTAGTTTCTTCTCACGTTAAAACTCTGGAGTGGAGTCGCGTGCGGGCGGACGAGTCGCTGACGGCGGAAGTCAAGATGCGGGGTTGAATTCTTGCACTTTCGAATTATAAGAAGAACGAACATTCCGCTCGGAATTAGTGAAGAGTGCTTGGACGCGTTCGGCGCAGTTGCCGCGCAAGCATCGTGTGTGTGTGTGTGTGTGTGTGTGTGTATGTGTGTGTGTGTGTGTGTGTGTGTGTGTGTGTGTGTGTGTGGAGGAACATGGCAGATGGTGACACGCGCCTACACGCAGCGTGTCGGAGAGAACACACTTGAATTGACTGTTTTAGTTTCATTCCGCTATCAGATATAAATAATCGGGACGAGTTCAGTTAACTAATATTCTCCTGCAGAGATTTGACTATTCAAATCGCTTACAAAACGCGCTAAGAGGGCGACTCTAGCTGTGTGCACGACTGAGTGGTGAGGATCTGGCTGGAATAATCAGTAGACGAGATCTATATTACAAAAAAACCTCCTAGTGATCTAATCCTATATGCTGACATTTGAGCTCAGACCTGGACTCTCCTCAGTGCCGGTAAATGACGGGTGATCGGCTGATTCTGAGCGGCATGATGTTGCGCGTGCACCTATTACCCTTTAACACACGCTTCCTAATTTCTCATGTATGGTATTTTACTCTAAATAGCATGCCGTTGCGGCAATAAAGTGATGAAAACGACCACGGTTTATAACAAGAGATGGTAAAAAGCGTGTCTGTCGATATGCTAATGACTTGAAACTAATGATCACTTGTTGAAAAGTGTTCAGTTGTGGTGTTCCGTGTGACATCCTTATACAAGTTTACTATTTACAAAATCTATCCCACCAATAGTTTCCCCCCCCTCTCCTCCATTACACGCTTTCCCACCTATTTCTTGGTGTCATTAACCTCTAACTCCTGAGCTTTAGGCGTCTTTGTTTTATTTATAACTCCGCGCTGTGTGTTGATGTACTTATTGGGCAACTGTTTGCCGTGTGAATTTCCTTTGTTCTGTATGTAAACAAAGAGATCCTCCGTGTCAGTCAGGAGGTTTGTGATAGTTACTATTAAGAAGATTATTTGTCCCCTTTAATCTCCAATCTGAGGATTAAACGGCGCGATATACATATAGCCTACATACTGTAAAGGCTATCGATGCACACGGATTATTACGTCTCTGCTCAATCCGCCAGAAAAACAAACACATTAAAATAAAGCCTTCTGATGATTTTTTTTAAATATATATCCTTACAAATCAGCAAAACCGCATAACTTTTAACGATCAAACAGCATTACGTCTAACAAATCTGAAATTAGTGAATTACTTTACAGTTTTAGTGTTTTAGAGAATAAAATAGCAGGTACATGGTTATTTGTTTGGACTGTAAACTGTCACACGTTTTCCTGAAATTGGAGTAATTGCTTTGCACAATGGATACGGACAAGGCACCCCCGATTGACCCAGATTTCGAGCCGCAGAGTAGACCGAGGTCTTGCACATGGCCGCTGCCTCGGCCCGACATCTCAGCTGTCAAAGTGGAGGGGCCAGACGGCGCCGAGTCCGCCGCGGGAACCCCGCCTGCCGAGGAAGATAAACAGGAGCCTCAGCCAATCGCATCCGAGCCCGAGAAATCCACCGCCTCTGAGGGAGGAGCCATATCAGGAGTGGGCGGGGCCGCACCTCGAAAGGGCTCGTCCCGGCGCAACGCCTGGGGGAATCAGTCCTACGCTGATCTGATAAGCCAAGCGATTGAGAACTCGCCGGAGAAGCGACTCACTCTGGCACAGATCTATGACTGGATGGTCAAAACAGTGCCATACTTTAAGGATAAAGGTGACAGCAATAGTTCTGCTGGATGGAAGGTAGAGTTAAATTCACACTTATACAGTTTATTTCAAACTATTGACCAAAATTACACAAGCCATGTGCATTTATTATTCTGAACTATATTTACGCCATGTTCTATTGTTAATCCTCCACCAGTAAGCATTATTGAATGGTTTACAATGAGGTTATTAATGCTCTGATCTGTAGACTTTAGACATTGTTAGCTATATTGTGTCAAAACCAGTCACCTTGTGTGTGTGTGTGTGTGTGTGTGTGTGTGTTTTGCTTCCTCCTAGAATTCAATTCGTCACAACTTGTCCCTTCACAACAAGTTTTTGAGAGTACACAATGAATCTACTGGAAAGAGCTCCTGGTGGATGCTTAATCCTGAAGGGGGTAAGACAGGGAAAGCCCCACGTCGCCGTGCTGCCTCCATGGACAATAGCACTAAATTGCTAAAAAGTCGTATGCGGGCAAAGCAGACCAAGAAGCAAGCAGTAGCGGGAGGTGTTGGTGGTCCTGGCAGTGCCATACAAGTTGAGGGTGTGTCTGGTGCAGGGAGTGCAGACAGCCCTGGCCCCCCAGGACAGTTTGGAAAGTGGGGAGTGAACAATAGCAGCCCATCATCACGTGGTAGCTTGGATGACCAAGACATGTGGACAAGCTTCAGACCACGCACCAGTTCAAATGCAAGCACTTTGAGTGGTAGGCACTCTCCAATTCCCCCGGTGAAAGAAGATGAAGATGACTTGCCTGAAGATGGACTTCTGAGTGGGTATCCCACTAGCAGTCTTCCACCTACACTTGCTGAGACTCTAATGGAGGAACTGGACCTAATAGATGGGCTTACCTTGATGACAGCACAGCAAGGCAACGCAAGCCCGAGCACAGCACCGCAAGCTCCACCTACTCCATTGCCTTCTGCTTCTACCCTTCTGCCCCGTGGGTCTAATTTTTCTTCATATCGTCAAATGCAGCCGGTGAAGGGATCTCAAGGACCATCCCAGCCAGGGTCACAGAGCTCTGTTCAGCAGGCCACAGAGTCCAACACAAGCCTGTCAAACTTTGGAAACTCCCTCTTTAACCCTCTGCCTGGTCCAGGAACTCGAAGTGGTTTCAGCACCCATGTGCCGTCCAGTCTCGAGGCACTCCTCACCTCTGACTCACCCCCACCTGCCGATATCTTGATGACTCAAATGGACCCTCTGATGCCCAGCCAAGGTGCTAATCTTTTGGGCCTGGGGGATCCCATATCAGGCAACCAAACCAAAGCTGGTCAAATGATGTTGGGCAAGAGTACAGAGCCTAGCCCTGTGCCACAAATGACCCTTCAGCCACAATCCCAGCTACAACCACAGCAGCACTCTCAAATGAGCTTTGGCATGATGGTGTCGGGCATCGGCCAGGAACACCCACAGCTAGCAGCCATGAAGAACCAGCATCCAATGCCAGTTGGAGGGCTACTTCAGCATGGACCTGTTCCTTCTGCAGCTGGGAATGGAGGTCTTCAGGGGATAAGCCAATATGGGACCCCGGCTTGCTTTCTGCCCTCTCAGGACCGGCTGCCCACAGACTTGGATATCGAAATGTTTACAGAGAACCTGGACTGTGACGTCGATTACATCATCAACAGTGACCTTATGGATGGCGATATGATCGACTTCAACTTCGACACCATTGTACCAGGTGGGCAAAATTACCCTGGGCCAGCCACCACACAGAGCTCATCTCACAACTGGGTGCCCAGCTAACTCTGCTAAGGATAAGAGCAGGTAAGGCCCTTTTAGAGCTTAAAGAGCTTTAATTCACATGTGATACGCTGTTAAATTATTAGTTAAATGATTAACATCTCTTTTCTTGTAGTACATTATTATTATTACTATTATTATGATTACTATTATTATTATTAGTAGTAGTAGTCCATGGTACAATATGGCTTTCCTTTTAGACTTTTTTGTGCCCTTTCTTCTTTAATGTCAGTTTAATTGAATTTGAATAATAATAGCACATTTAACCATTCCTCTTTATTTTATTTATTGCAGGTCGGCCCTTTATCCTTAACCAAATAATGGACTGTCACATGGTGCATTAATTAAAATGTCACCCCTTCAGTTTGTTTTGCCTCCACACTCACCATCGTACCTCAGATGCATAAACTAAATGCTTTGATTGAATATCCACACTTTGGCCAGATTTTTTTTTTGGGCGATTTTTTCTGGATCACAAAAAGAAACCTTACGCAAGTGCCAATACACGATATACACAGGGACGTCGGGTATTAGACACCGGACCCAGAAGATGAACGTTGAAGCACAATTAATAAACTACTAATCAACTTTATTACAGAAATACCTATTACTAATACCAAAGTAGTACAAAGCTGAGATGGTACTTTCCTTAGATTTGAAGACAGAACTCATTTGGCCAGGAGAATCAAACTTTGCGGATACTTGAGGATCTTTCTCCAATGGTCAACACCTAAAAAACAAACCATATGGAGTAAAAAAAAATCATGTAATTTCAAAATCAAACAATGCTTCATTGATCACTTGGTTGGATCCTTTGACTGGGTGGAGCACAAACCTGACACCACGAGAACAGCTTCAGCATTAATCAGAGTTTGAATGTCCCGGTGAGCCGAGAACATAATGGATATTCGGACACTTACGCTGCGCTCATGTTGCACGCTCTCAGTGGTACGAAGTGTGCTCGTTTTGTGCTTTGGAGGCTAAAATATTTCGAGGTGGTTCTTAATGATTATTGTCATGCTGATTAATGCTTTTAGTTTCGCATGTATGACTTTACTCAGGAAGGTGTTTTTTTTTTTGTGTCCTAAAAGCATGGGGACTGATCATCGAGTGAGAAGTTGACATGGGTGATTTTGTTCTTATATTGTTAATTGTTTGATTGTTAACAGTATGAAGAAATGTGCTTACACACAGGGCATTTTGATTTCACCGTAGAATTTTAACGGTCGTGTTTCTATGGGTTTTTTCCCCACATTGCCAGCTCTTGTCAAGTTGAACGGCATTGTGTTGTTATCAACGTGCCCATTTGCAGGATATAATAGTTGAAGGGTTTGTGTGCATGTGTGTGCTTGTGTGTAAGTGTGTGTGTGTGTGTGTGTGAGTGTGTGTGTGATTCATATGATGTTTTAAGTACTTTCAAGAGAAACCAATCAAAAACAACGTTGAATCGATTGGTTATTCGACAGATGCTACATAAACCGTGCCCTTGTCATAGCAACTTCTGTACAACAGTACAAAAAAAGGGGGCAAAACACACTTTTCTCGTTAATTGACTTTTTCTTATGTAGTACTAACAAATCTTTTGTATAAATTTGTTTAAAAGAAACAGAAAGCAATTAATTATAATTACTAATTGTACTGTTTCATTTAGATTGGGGCTATATCATGGAAAAATATATATATTCCTACTAATTAGAAAGTACCCTTTAAAAAAATATTTTTAACGGTCATTTTCTATGTAATCTTTTATTTTTGTAAAAGATGAGATGCATGTAGATTTTATACATAACCAGAGGAACACTAAGAAGAGCAGGTCAGACTGGGATGGCTTGAGAGGAAAATATTGCAGCTTTTATAGTTTTTACGTCAACTAAACGGATTGCACGGGTGCAGTTAGCAGTACGAGGCCGTGCAAATTAAATTGCCTCGTGATCATTAGTATATTTGAAGACATTTAAAGAAAAGGATTAATTAAAAAAAAAATTTAAAGAAAATTAAGGATTAATTATTGATTAATGAGGTCTATTACTTTGCCAGGCAATTTACATTTCAAAAAGAAAAAAAAAAGAAAGTGAATGATGATGATGATGATGCAATGTCTAACTCTCAGGGTTTAATAAAACAGTAGTAATATTAAGTAAATAAGTAATAATGATTAAAAACTTCCTGATGGAAGCGGTAAGATAATCATTGCTGACTTTATAAAAGCCATTCAGCCATCATTGGAAATGATTTAACATCACAGAAGTATAGTTTATGCTCTACTTGAAAACAAGAGGTTGTGTAACGGATGCATTCACCGAATTTCGGTTTAAAAAAAAAAAAAAAAGTTATAAACTGCCAACAAACACTAGCATGTTGCTTTAGAACAAACTATGTATCTCCATACTCTTTCTTTTTTTTCCTTTGAGCTGTTGATGTAGAAATGATGTAGTATTTCCTTAGATTTTTTTTCCTTTGCTTATATAGATTAAACTTTGGTTTTATAGCTGGATATTATTCATCATTTACTGGTAATAATATGAATATATTAAAATATGAACTAACTGTTAAAGCGCTCTGTTCTTGCAGAGGATAGTCGTTTTGCTCCTGCCAGTCGGTGCTAGACGTGACGAAGTTGGCCATACTTAGATATAAGGGCCTTTATTTTTATGCAGCACATCTTCAGGACATTTTATGAAATGAACATAGAACGTAGTAAGATAAATTCACCGTTATTAATCCATGAACATTTGTTACTATTGTAGATCGTAACTTCGTAGAAGCAGAAACGAGAGCGGATACCGGACGAGGCTCTTGACACGCATCGTGTACATTTCTTGAAACAGTGTTACTTTAAACCCTGATCTGTATTTCTGTGAACCGTTTACATTGTTGCTCTCGTCTTCTCGGGCTGCCCTTTGTTCCTCTGACGTTCCACGCGTTTGATGGGGTTTGGATTATATGCGAAAATCTTGTAAGGGATTTGAGAAGGAACATCTGCACAGCTCGAGTGACCAAGCAGCAGGCAAGGTTTAGAAAAAGTAGGCTGGAGTGCTGGAATTAAATCCGGACGTTGTCTTTTTGACACCGATACGATCCCATTGTGATTATTTGCTTAAATTCTCATCGACGTAGTCCAAGTTAAATAAAAGAAAGTGCTGGGAAAAATGAAATTGAGCCTCCTGTGGAAACAAGTCTGAAGGTTCGATTCCTATTGAAAATAGAGCGGACTAACAGCGTTCAGCTGAGTGGTTGAATGTAATAGACAGAGCTTGAAACTTTCTATAGGCGTTTAAGTGTCTAGACCTCAGATCACAACTCTATCCCGTGAGTTCTCATCTTTCATATTCATTTCTTATCATTTTTTTTTTGTGTTCTCCTAAAAGGGTCTGCTAAATATCACCAGTTGATAAAAACACTATTTTTCAGTTTGTGGCTAGATTTTGTTGTTGTTGTAGGGAAAGGGGTGTAACAGTTGAGTGCTTAGCCAGTTGTTCACTATATGTGTATTTCCTTCATTTCTTTATATTCATTAATGTATTCTTTTCTTTCCCCTGCTCTTCTTACTTTATCGTAAGTTAGCCAGAGGTGACTGTGAAACCAGTCAAGAATATCTGCAATAAACATAATCAGTTTAACTAAGCTGCCCGTTTGTGTTTCTGATGGTGTAAATCTATATACATTTATTAAAGCAACTGCTTTACAGGTCTGGAACAATCACAGGGACGTGAAGCTGAAGCATGTGCTCACCTCACATTCACAGCCATTAGATGCTTTTTCATAAACTCATTAAATCAACCCCTCGAAGCGTCTTGTATACTTATAGTTTTGTTGTCTTATGCCAAATAAAGTATTATGAAATTGTTATTTCTGTTCCTGCATGCAAAGTGCTAAAGAGAACAGTCCATAGAGTTTACACACAAGGGTGAGAAAAATAAAAAGCATCAGCAAGCCTCATTTCCATGTGAGAAAATGCCTTGGTGATAAGAGACCTCAGAGGAGAACGACCAGATCTGAGCTGACAGGAAGTCTATGGTAACATACATAAATACAGATTACAAAGAGCAGAGCAGAAAAGCAGCAACACATATTAAACCTGAAGGTGAGTGGGCTACAACAGCAGAAGACTTAAATGATGCTTTTATAGTTTTACACTGAAGTACCAGAAAATCTGGTATACCAGTTAATACTTAGTAGGTCCCCCATGGGCTCCTGGAGGGAACATTGCACAGTCCTCATGCTGATGTTTGTCGAGGCCCCAGCATTAAATTCCGATGTTACTTGATGCAGTGTCATGTAAAATGATTCTTGCCAGTCTTTTCACCCACACTGCTGTTGTAAGTTTGAGGTTTTGCCATAATTCTTGTAGTCATGGTTCACCACTGAAATGCTCATACGTGAAAACCCAAACCTCTGAAATGCTATGACCCATCTTACAAGCTCTAGAAGCTTCCATAGATGTCGATCACTTTATGTATACACCGCATAGGCTCCAGAAAAACTGGTACTTCAGTGTATAGTCCGAGAGAGACAGTGCCCCCTGCAGCCTCAGACACTTGTTCTTAGCTGATAGGAGTGGAATCTGTCAGTTCTAATGTTGTTGCCCATTTGCCTCAAGGTTCAACGTGTTGTAGGTTCTCAAATGCTCTTCTGCTAACCACTAAAAGTGTACAGCACGGTTATCCGAGTTACTTCCCGTCAGGTCGAAAGTCAGTCCATTCTCCTTTGCGCTTTCTTATCAACAAAGGACTTCCACCTGCAGAAGCGCTGCTCACTGGATGCGTTTTTTTGTCTTTGCACCATTCTGTATAAACTCTGTTGTATATGAAAATCCAGGAAATCAGCAGTTTCTTAATAAAAAAATTAATAAAAAACCTAGTGTGGCATCAACAACCCTGCCACATTCTGCTGTTCGATGTAAACATTAAACTCAGCTCTTGATCTGGATGCACTGTGCCACTGCAACATGGCTGGCTGGTTGGATAATTACATGAACACACTGATGTTTGTGTTCTGATAAGTGCAACCTTATTTTTCTATTCAAAATAATACATATAGCTAAATCTTACAGAAAGACAGCTAAGTATTTTGCAAATTAACTAATTACGCAAGTATCCTCCCATTCTACTTATGGCCCGTTTCCATTTTCAGGGACAGGAGAACAAAAATCCAGCACTAGAGGTCACAATTGGCACAGTAGTGCAGAACAGATTTGAGGGGAACAGAAGATCGCACAGTAACACCCAGTACTCAACTTAAGCCAAAAAGCATTCAAACAAAATATGTGCATTAGAAATCAGGAAAGAAAAAAAAACCCAGACACAAATGGTATAGCATGTCTTTATAGAAAAAATAAGTTCTTATTTCAGAGGGGAAAAAAGATTTTTTTGCTTAATTTTCCTTGTTTTGACATTTTTTTGTGTTCTTTTTTTTAAACATCTCTACATTTACGTGGTAAATATTAAACAACTTGGCTAAAGCCACACTTGTTCAGTCTTTCAGTCTCCACCAGGGATCAGAAGGAAAGCCAAACAGTCCATTGCTGCGTCTTGATGTCACACAGAAGGTGGCAGTGAAGGAGAAACCAATACAGACATGCTGATGGCAGGCAGATGACAGCACAATAGCTCCATAAAAATGTGGAACAGCTTGATATTGCCAGAGATTTGGCCAGTAGTCAGAAGTAAACCACTGTCCCTGCTCTGTTTGCCTGCTTGGGAAGGAGCAGGAAGAAGCAGCATGAAGACAACAGCTTGGCCCGGCTGAATCCGGTACGCTGGAAAAGAGCCCCCGGTGTCGCAGCAACACCACCAGTCCACGTTTGCCTTACTGATTTCAAGCGAAAGGCACTGCGCTTAAGAATCTCCATGACTTTGCACAGCTCAGAGCTTAGCTGAACCTTCAGCGGAGACTCTCCACTATTTCAAGTTTGTAAATCTCACAAGTCAGTCCATTGGTTCAGAATTAGATGAAATGAATCCTTTTTCCCCCTTTCTCTGATATGTGACTGGTCATTCGCCAGTAATCCCACAGTGCTGTACTAGATAAAATGAGATTCAGCACTGAAGTCAGCCATCTTGCTCCACCTTCTCTTCCCTTCCAAAACAAAACCCATCAACAACATCAACAACAACAACAACAACAACAATCACTGGCTATGTTTAAACAGATGCTCAATTTGATTATTTCTCCTCACACATACAAAGATGTAATGCAAAAAATACTACATCCTGTCTGAACATAGCCGTAGTGACACAGTAATGCAATAGGTTTAAAAAAATAAATAAAAAAAAAAAGAAAAAAAGAAAATCACATTGGTGCCCATGTTTCTTTGCCACCTGTACCCTACACAAGCAACACTGCTGCACCAATTCAATACTATCATGGCTTTATCTAGCAAGTAACGCTTGGCCTTTTCCACAACCAAAACATTTGCAGTAAGTATGGCATCAACGTGGTACCAAGTGAATGGAGGCCTCACCGGGTCATTTGTTCCAAAAGCTGTTAGAGTTGCTCAGAGGCAATGCAGGTCACTTACGCAGTTCTGTGCAAAATAGTCCAGTGCAATGAAACAAGTTGTGCAGGTCAGTTACAGGAAGCATCACAGCAGGCCTGACCTTTGACCTTCTTCGCATTATAAAGTATCACAGATGGCAAAGTTTCACTGAAATGTTTCGCAGATAAATCAGGAAAAAAATAGTCCTTCATTTGACTAGAACTGACCAATTCAGCTTAAGCTTTTTTCTGAATGTTGCAGGTGGGGTGGAGTGTAGGCTACATCGTACGCCAACTTACACGGTAAAATTCCTAAAAAAAAATGCGCCAATTGGTTTGAAAGTGCGGACAGATTCTCCTCCGTCACACTGACACTGAAAAACCAGCAGCACAACTGGCATTTTAACCAGTCAACTGAAGCACAACTATTTTTGACAAATCAGTTAGATGCTGTAGACGTTTGTGCCTAAATACGTTTAATCTAATCTTAAAAGTGCCATTAAAACAAAGTTATTTTTTTTCCTATATTGTCTGCAGTCTTGTTCTGAGCTTAAATTCAAATGAAAGATTCAGAAAGCGTTGAGCTTCATCAACATTCGTCTGTTCGTCTGAGCTTCAGTAAACACTGCCTTCGATTGCGGGAGAGGTCGAGTCATCTGTTTCTTGTCACGCCACTCAGTTGTCTAGAACTGAAACGGACACATTTATCTTCTCCTTTCCCGACTGTCAGTCAACAGAGGAGCAACATGCAAAACAATAAAACAACAAAACAGAACCTCAACAACACAAAGAACAGAATAAAGATAATTGCACATGAACAATCCAGGGGGAAAAAATGATAGTACATAGTTTCATAATACAGAAGTACATAGTTGAGGTCATAGAAAGTAATGAAGAGAACAACATGCAAAAAGAAAAGGGTGGGACAGAGAGAAAGAAAAGATTGTTTCTGCCTTCAAGTGTCACCCTGAAGACGCTTCACAGCAGTACCTTAAATCAAACTTTAGCAACGTCTGAAAAAAAAAAAAAAAGATATGAAGAAGAAGAAATATTGCTCTTCACAAGTCCGCTCTCTCTCTCTCTTTTTTTTTTTTTTAATATAGCCTATTTCCTTTCCCCATTGCCCCGAGTCAGGTCTTTTTTGTGTACCGTAAGGGACTGTGCAACTCGGCCCGTCTCTCTCTGCATGTGCCTTGCTGTCCTAGGCGATCATGTACTGAGTGATTGCTCGGAGTGCGTAGAGCAGCTCAGCCTGCAGCCGTGCCTCCATCACCAGCAGGTTCACATGCACCTGAGCAAAACAGATCCACTATATTAATAATGCTTTTTAGTTTTAATATCAACTTCAGATGTATTTTATAGCAGTATAAAGACTGTGGCCTTTATACTGCTAAATCGGACACAAATAACATTAACAAATAGCATTTGCTTCCCTCAAGCTTACCTTTTCTGAGGGTTTGAGAGAAACCAAAGGAAGCGGACACAGAAGGTTCTTAGTGGAGTCTGGATAGCAGGCCACAGCCTTAATGTAAAGCTTCAGTCCACGTTCCAGCAGCTGGTTCACTTCCCCATAATCATAATCATCATACCTGTAAACACACAAGTCCCAAGCTATGATTCCTGACTACATGTACATGAACAGTACATGTTTTTCCTCCTTGATGTGACTATACAATATTCATCATTTTATCGCAATTACTTTCAAATGCAAATCAATTTATATTTTTTTGCTTTTCTGTTAAATTGCTACTATTTTGCAGAGTACTATATTATTTTACAGAAGTGGTATCTTTTATGCCTTATTCTGCCACCCCAGGTCTCATCAACTGGAAATGCCGTGTTGTTACACTAGGAAATAAACAAAAATTGCACACTCGTTCTACCTAATTCCATAGCTGCAATGGATATAGTTCCAGATGGCTCTCTTGAGGTCCGGATTGCGAGGGGACGGTAACGAGGCCACGCTGCGGAACCGCTCATCTAACAGGTGTCCGATGTCCGAGTAGAGGCGGTTTACCAAGGAGAAACCGTGGTCCTCCCACGAATAGTCCTACACACACACACACACAACATCGGTTTTCATAGACAGAATGAACTCTGCCAAGGATGAATTCTATGAACACCACAGGCTTCTTCTTCCTCTAAATAAAACTACACTGGAACATCCTAGCTGTATTTTGCATTAGTAAAATAAATCCGAAGTGACAAACAAGCCAGTTGACCTTTGAGTACAAAATCTCTCTTTAAACTCCAGGGAAGACGTGCCATCAAGGGCACAGAGAGCGAATGAACAGCTGCTGTGTTAATAACCCAATACGGTGACACGACCCTCACCTGCACCCGCAACTCTTGGAGATGGTTTTCCTCTTGCCTGGCAAATTCCTGGTAGCCAAAATCAGGATCCTTGACAAAGCGTGAGGGATCCGTCAAACACATAGTCTCTTCTTCTTCCTCCTCGTCCATGTCTGAAGCAGAAAAGTGGAAGGGGACAATTAAGAATCAGAGACGGACAGGGACCTGAAAGCGTTCCTCTAGCATGCTTGATGGACAGCCAGGACACACAGCTTACCTATATGCAAGAGGGTGTAAGAATGAAGGCCTGCATGTCCCTTCCTCTCTTTCTCCTCCTGAGACTTGTGGATTCCTTCTCGTAGGCACGCCAGGTCACAGCTCGAGTCTAGAGACTGCACAAGAGAGAAAAGTCACCATCACACACAGTAACCTCCATGTCTATAAATAAACCACAGACACACAAACAAGTCTTTTGCTTACACAAAATAATGAGGTTTCATTCAGAAACGCTCATAACCTTCTGCACATTACTTATGGATAACTGGTGTCAGGGCAAATAAGCTATAGCACAGGTGGCACAAGTCCTAGCTGGCAGAGAGGGAAAAAAAAATCTACCACAAAACCCCCAGTGTAGGCAGATGGACAAGATGGCAAATAGAAAAATACAAAGAGTCTATACAAAGCATTTTTCTGCCTTCTTGGGTTTTATTGCCTCACAAGACTCATGAACTCACAGGTCAAAGTCACCTAGATAAAGTCAGTGCAAAGCGAAACTAAATGCTACCAGAAAGAGTCTCATATCCTGCTTCATTTCCCCTTCTACGTATTGACTTTTTATTTGTGTTTGGTCTGACTGCTGCTTTAACCGAGAACGCAAAAAAGAAAACTTTTCAGGTGGCTCCTGAATCACTGTGTCAAAAATTGTGTCAAGAAGGTATATAAATATTGACTGAAATACACAAAAAAGTTCATGAAGCATAAATGCTGGCACACCTGCCATAGAGTCCATGGAGTGGATTTTTTAGAGTCCTAAAAATTCTCCAATACGGTTTTCACCAAACGTGATGAGCCAGAGCTGCGCTTCACTGCCTGAGACTCAGGCCATGGTAATGACAGAAAGCTGTGTGTGGGTGGCACTTACCCTCCTGCGTGGTGGGAAGGTGGCGTTACCATTGGCAGCATCGCAGAGGCAGTAGCCTGGAGGCGTTCCGTGCGGTGCTCTCGGGCCGGGCTGCGTGTCCTGTTCAGACCCGAACACGAAGCTGCAGAGTGCGTGGCAGTGAGCCAGCAAGACTACGGCCTGGACCAGCTCAGCCAGAGACCAGCACTGCTCACCCGACTTCAGCAAAGCCTGCAGAGACGTCACGAGTCTCAGATCAGCACAACCTCGACATAACACAGCCTTCAGGAGGAGCTCAGCTTCCTCTTTTTGTGCACAACAGAATGCTGTAACTGATCATCAGTGTATCGCTCGAATATACCCAGAGTTACACTTTATTACTATTAAACACACATCATAACATGCCGTCGGATACATTTTAGTACATGGTGTTCTTGCTTAAGTATCGGAACATACTGTAGCTTCTGCCCACTGTACCTGAATGTGGGAGTGAGCAGTGAGCCAGGGCCGGTGAGCGAGTACTTTGTTTATGTGGTCGAGCTGCTGGAGGCGAGATGGTGCAGACTCCAGGCCTTGCAGCCACACCGGGTCTCCCCCCACCCGCAGGAACAAAGCCGAGTGCAGAGACACAAGATAGCTGCAGTGATGTCGTGCTGCAGCCTGAAACACACACACAAAAGATCTTCTGCTAGTACGGATCGTTTTAATCGG
The DNA here is from genome assembly GCA_028566375.1 of Leptodoras nelsoni. Classification (NCBI taxonomy): domain Eukaryota; kingdom Metazoa; phylum Chordata; class Actinopteri; order Siluriformes; family Doradidae; genus Leptodoras; species Leptodoras nelsoni. The sequence continues at coordinate 17,849,566 of JAOVVG010000037.1, read as the reverse complement.
TTTATATCAATATGCCAAAGTGACTGGACTTAGGGTTTAAATGAAGACAGCAAAAGTCCAGCTACTACTATTACTACTATTCTGCACATTGTGAGTGGATTTGTCTAGATTGAACCCGTTTATACACCAGCTTCACTTCTAGTCTCATTTTATTTTCTATTAAATCGTTTTACTAGCTGCCTTATAGTGCAACATACTGGCATTTTTCCTCCTTTAAACCTGAAGCCATTTAAAGGCACTCTTACCATGATGGCTATGTAGTGGCGGTAGTGATGGGGCAAAGGGCCGTCCATGTTAAGGATGTAGTGCTGCGTGCGCAGGAAGCTCTCTAAATACTGTGGATGGGAGGCCATTTGCTGCGATACTGTATCCAGACGCCCCCTGCTGGCCAGAGTCTTCATGCACAAAGGAGAGGAACCGTCCTTATCAGAGCTCACCTTCATCACCTGCATACAGCAGAACACATTACAGCATGTCAGACATGACCTTGTTTAAAAAAAACTTTCGTAAAAGTGCTGTTATATAGAGAAAATCTCTATTTTCTTGATGTGGTTAATCCACGTCCTGCATTGCCATTTTGCTCTACATTGAAAGACTCTAAATTATCTAATTCACTACAGTGTACTTTCCGAGTTGAGGACGAACTGCAGAACTTTAAATGTAACACAAATGACAACAGGCTACAACACTAGCATGGTTAAACAGCTTGAATCAGCTGAACTGCTCAGACCCCTGAAAAAAGGGTGAAAGATAATACCAAAACAACCCTCCCAGCAGCACTCTAAATAATTCCTCAGCCAAAAAAAGAGGAAAAGGGGGAGAAAAGGAACAAAGAAGGACTCTGCAGCACGTCCTGCAGGCATGCAGGCAGACAGAAAAATATTCCGCAGTGAGAGAGGCCTGCTAGTCTGGAGTTTTTCGTCTTTGAGACAAAAGCCAGACTGGCAGCTGAAAACAGTAAGAGACAGAATTTGCTTGGATAAAATCATTAGCTCTTTAAACTGTAAGTAATTATGGCAGTGCTCAGGAAAGTCAGTGTTTGACAAACATTCTTGGTTATGTGAGTGTTTAAGAGCAGTGTTTGCCTCTCGGATGGGCCTATTAGTCTGGAAGCTTTGTGCTTGACTGAAGGGATGAGAGAAATTTACCCTGGAACCTCTTTCAGTCTCTTATCTGTGTATACATGAACACAGGAATGAACAAGCTCTTGCCTGCACTCACACACACCCCTAATGAAGAGGAGTAAATAGATAGTACCAAAGGAACATTATAAGGAAAAACAATACAGAAGTGAAAGTTTGACAATAGAAAAATCCCACTATAAAATTTCCACCACAAACCAATTTCTTCTATGTAAACTACTGCAATAGTTGTTACACAAGTTATTATTATGGAAACTAAAATGGGTCATGCATCTCTTTTCTGGTATGGGAAACACGAGAGCAAGGCCTCCTACTGCCAAATGTATCCATGCCAAAAGCACAGCAGTGCTGGCAGCAGTTATTCCTTCGAGTAAACCACTGCTCAGCAGGCCAGGCTGACAGGCAGCCATGGTGGGAAGGAGGTCAGTTACACACAGGGGGTTGCAGCACAGCTTCTGACTAAACTCACACGTACACCATCACGTAGTTTTCCTTGTACGCTCTTGCGGCATGGCTTATAGAGAACTGAGTCATACTAGCTAATAGAGCTGTTGTCTAATACACACGTTCCGTAAACCAAAAGCCAGAGTCAACTCTTAAGCCAACACAAGTTCATCTCAGACAGCAAACACTCACAGTCTTACACACATAACACAACACAGTTACCCACACGGATCAGTCGCTCTACTGTTGCTGCTGGAAGAAGAGCAGCGCCATGTCAAATTACATGCTTTTAGCACAAGCTCTCACTGTGTTCACATGGGGAATTTCAACTAGATTAAAATCCTCTATTAACATACAGATAATGTAATAAAAGCACTGAGAAATAAAATGTGCAGTGTCAATACTTAGTATTGATTTTTTTTTTTAGCAAGCAACACCAAACATTGAGGATTTTAACACTGATGGTTGTGCCAACAGTGACCTCAGGTACAGTATCAGAATCTCCGATCTGACCACCCTAAAAATGTATCCAGTTAAGCACCACATACCCACACTCACTGATGCTGTAGTATTCATAGCACAGCTATGCCACTCAAATGCTCGTCAACCAACATACAGCTATCCAGTCAGAGCAGTCCGTCTTTCTTCCATGCGCAAATTGATGCTAAAATATCATCCGAACATTATTCAGTGCTCAGCTAGAAGGGATTAATCCGTCTGTTGAGTTAAAGCAGACGGGCATACAGTTAATCTTAACTCCAAGCTCCAAGCAAGGGTGCAGGTAGTAAACAGCAAGGCAGAATGACCTCATCTAATGGAAAATATTTACTTCCAAGCATGAAGTGAGGCTACGGACGTACTAGTGGTTGGATCCATGAGACATCCCTGACTTGTGTGAATGTACAATCATCTTTCTCAGATCAGCACTGATGCTCCTTGGATTTAAAATTCAACGTCTGTGCCAAGAAACCTACTGAACAATAACAATTCTGCCAAGAAAAGTCAAATATCCACGATTTAAAATTCAACATAATTTTAAGATTAATTAAGCGGCTAAATTACAAATTAATCAAAACCTTTAAAAAGATATCAAAAGATATATATATATATATATTCATCTTCTTGGCCGCTTATTCCTTTTCAGGGTCACGGGGGAGCCGGTGCCTAGCCGGCCACATAGGGCGCAAG
>JAOVVG010000037.1:17770208-17800993 GCA_028566375.1 Leptodoras nelsoni | reverse complement strand
AAGAAGAATGGCTTAAAATCCCTCTGACCACTGTGCAGGACTTGTATATGTCATTCCCAAGACAAATTGACGCTGTACTGACCGCAAAAGGAGGCCCTACACCATACTAATAAATTATTGTGGTCTAAAATGACAGGTGGTTCACCTCCATTACACCACCACCACCAGCCTGAACCACTGATACAGGGCATGCTTTCATGTTGCTTATGACAACATCTGACCCTACCATCCAAATCATGCAGCAGAAATCGAGACTCCTCAGACCAGGCAACATTTTCCAATCTTCTATTGTCCAATTTTGGTGAGCCTGTAAGAATTGTAGCCTCATTTGCCTGTTCTTAGCTGACAGACGTGGCACCTGGTGTGGTCTGCTGCTACTTCAGCTGATCTGCTTCAAGGTTTGATGCATTGCATATTCAGAGATGATCTTCTGCATACCTCTGTTGTAACGAGTGGTGGCCCTTCTTTCAGCTCAAACCAGTCTGCCCATTCTCCTCTGACCACAACAACAAAGCATTTTGACCTAGAGAACTGCCTCTCACTGGATATTTTCTCTCTTTTGAACCATTCTCTGTAAGCCATAGTGATGTTTGTGTGTGTAAATCCCAGTAGATCAGCAGTTTCTGAAATACTCAGCCCAGCCCGTTTAGTGCCAACAACCATGCTGTGGCTGTTCAAAGTCACTTAAACTTAAACAACTTTCTTCCCCATTCTGATCCTCGGTTTGAAGTTCAGCAGGTCGTTTTGACCATGTCTACATGCCTAAATGCATTGAGTTGCTGCCACATAATTGGCTGAATATATATTTGTGTTACAGAGCAGTTGAGCAGGTGTACCTAATGAAGTGCTCAGTGAGTGTAATCCTATATTTATATACTATACTTTATACTATACTTTATATACTCTTGCTTGTAATACACCACTCAGTCTTTGGGTAAGAGTCTGTCAGTGTAATAAATCTTGATTTTCACTCTTCCAATCCTCCAGATCTATCAAACTGAAAGGAGTCTCCTGTGCACAGTCCTCTTCATGTCATTCCACAGGTTTTCAGTAGGATTTAGATTCTCAGTAGCCATGATTCCATGACTACAGTCCAAGTCACAGGTGAACAGAAGTAGCCCCATAGCATGATGCTGCCACCACCATGCATGTATGCTGTGTATGTTTTTTTTTTTTTTGTATTAAGTGATCTTGTTTTTCTGCCAAACATACCTTTTACCATTATGCCCAAAATGTTCTATATTGACCTCATCAGACCACATGGTTTGGGGTGACTGTATGTATATATGTTTTGACAAAAGTTGATGATTTACACTTGGCACAGGGTTGGATGTTTTTTTTCCACCCTACCCTGTAGCCCGGACATGAAGAACATGAGATGCAGCACAGTGCATGACCAGTACTTACCATTTCTGAAGCTCTTTTAATGATGCAGTAGGTCTCTTGACAGCCTTTCTTATCATTTTTCTCCTTATCCTTTTGTCGATTTTGGAGGGATGTTCTGTTCTTGGCCCCATTTTCTCCACTTGTTAATGATGGCCCTCACAGTGTTCCATGGAACATCTAATGTGTTGGAAATCCTCTTGTACCCCTCTCCTGATTTATACCCAACAATGACATCCTGTACACGTCCTGTTAACTCTTTGCAGACCATGACGTCAGCGTTCAGATGAATCTTTATTTTGGTTAAATCACTCACGTCCTTGATGGCAGGTGTATGATCATTACTTCCGAACAGGAGTTTGAACGTTAATTCTGAGCACTGAGACATACCCTGTTTTTATTTCTTCTTTAAAAAAAAGTTTGTTTTTCACTTGAATTTTGTTGGTTGCTATATCACATTAAAGTTGCAAAGAGGGCTCATGTTATTTCTCATCTTTTTTTATATAAAAAAAACCCCTGCTATTTTTCCAGGGGGGAATTTTCCAGGTAAAATTTAATGCCACTTATAAGTATAGTACCTTATAAGCACTAAAATGCACATTTTTAAATATTCTGCCAGTTTCCCTAACAAATTATTTACTGGATGCACTACAGTGTTCTTTTATACTGTACATAAATGGTATTTAACGTTAAATAGACTCAAGTGTGAAGTTATGTCGGATGTTGGTTTGTATCCTAATGTGAAGCATTTCCAGTGTATTTTAGTTTAATCTCCGACACACTTAATGCATTGTTTAATTCAAAACCTGTTTAGTGTGCTTACTATACGTAGATAGAAATACACCGTTAGACAAAGGTTAGTTTTTTTTTTTAGATTAGGATAGACTGATGATCTGGTCAGTGGTAGGCTGTACATGATTGTGTGCGTGTGTGTGCGCATGTGATAGAGGAGACAGGAACCACAAACTCTACACACAAGTTTGAAACTGTAATCATTTAAGGCGTCATTAATGCTCCATTCAGAAACAATGCATACAGTCACAAAAAGCAAAAAGGCCAATGGAACATAAAAATTCAATATGTATCCATCTTTGTAATTAAACATTTTAATAAATATACTATTATGAGGGGGGAGGGGAAAGCATACATACTATAGTCTTAAAAAACAGAAGAAGAACAGAAGAAAAGCAAAGTTAGATGGTCCAGGGTTCAAACCTCTGTAATGGCTATTATCACTTTAAAAGGAAATATCAAACATAAAATGTTAAAAGAAATCCTGGGGATGTACAACTGAGCACCGTCAGCATTTTTACAGGTCGCAGAAATCCTGCTCATTCATAATGTAGTTCCCCCGCTAAGAAAATAGATATTAATAGCCCTGTCACATTTGGCCCTGTTTCCAAAGTCCTCTGCCCTCCCACTGATGCTCATCATGCAGTTCCCAAAAAAAACACCCAGTATACTGTATATATACTGTATTATATATGTGCTCTACAATACAGACACCGATGAAAGTCAGAGATTTCAAAGTCCCTGCTTTACGCTGCAGCAAAACCAAGGCTTGTCAGGTGGCCTCATCAATCCGAGTTCAGACGGCTCAGTGACACTGGTGTGGCTCATGGGGTCAAAACATCACTGAGGCAGACACTGGTTCAAAAGGGCCTCCTGCCAGGTGCTGGGGCTGCAGAAAACACACCCAGAAAACACACCAAAAACACCGGTTACTTTGCAACAAAGTGCAGGACTAAACATATGCCTAAATGTTATGTCCGAGAGCTTTACCAATACCACAAGATATAGCAGAAATTACATTTAGGTAAACCGTTTCTAGGCAACACCTCTAATCAGCATTAAAAGTTGTCCTCATCAACTCTTTTGCCTACAAGGATGTAAATAACAAGACTAAATACTGTGTAGGTCACATGAACAAAAATAGGCAAAAATAAGTACTAATACTCCAACAGCGGTCCTCCAAGTGGGTCAAATTATTGAGCTCTAACAGACAGACTTTGGACCGGTCACTGGAATTAAAAAGGTTTAATTCAAACCTCGTTCAGAAACTTCAGAACCCAAACAGCCTATAAATGATGTCCATTTAGATCTAATGTGCTCCGTCAGCAGATAATGTTTATAGCAATACAATGTTTTATGTCTGCAAAAAAAAAAAAAAAGAAAAAAAGATTGTACACCATTAAAAATGAGTAATATGTGAATAACATTCATATGAATCCGCACTCAGGGGGTCAGTGGAATATATTTCACAGCAGTCCCTGGCTCAGACTTCCTGCTCCAAAAAAATCCTAAACGTCCTGCTTAGGGACGGAAACATCCATGACGAGGTCTCCTCGAAATACTACTGCCACGACATACCCACTAAGCGACGTTTCATTAGATTAGATTAGTTAAATATTCTCTTGGGGTTTTTTTATGATTATTATTTTGGTATCATTCAGAAAAATACTTGATTCAAGAAGTTAGTAACAAACAGAATGGTGCCACCCAGACTGAGAACTTGCTTCCTGTTGTTTTGGGGCCGTCACATTTTCCCCCTTTTCTTTGCTGGGAATCTCCCGGCTCTCTTGTTCCTGACACTAGTCTGGACAGTGCTGCTTCTTTACGCCTCAGTGGTCCGTCGCTGTACTCTGGCAGTTTAGTTGCTCATGCCGCATTCTTTGTGTGATCTAATGATAACAGAACCGAGTCTGTCTGGAGAAGCAGTCGAGCCTCAACTGGCTGCTCTCATGCACCACACCACGCTCATGTGTGGGTCGTTAACGCACAAACATCGCAGATTTGTAAAATAAAGCCTTGGGGCTTGTTTTACATCAAAGCTAAAGATCCTGCATAACCACCTCATTACCAATTTGTGATGTACATATATTCTTAGAATGACAAAAAAAAAAAACACCAGTATAGTCCAATATACAGTATGTTGGGTCAAATTTCAAGGGTGAACACGAGAATCTGTTCATTCAAGACTCAAATTTACAAAGTACGTGAATATTCAATAGTAATACAATGAAACTGGAAAAATGACAGGACAAACCTGTAGAGTTTGTGCTAAATGTCAAAGTCTAGTAAACAATGTGTGTGTGTGTGTGTGTTGTGGTTTCTTGACATCCCTCTGACCGAGTATAGCACTTCCTGTGTTCCTCTCACAGATGTGAGTACATCTCTCTCAGTTTCTCGTGCTTTGTTTGTATTGTTGCACACTCCCTGCTTGCTATGCAGCCAGGATTGTCTGCCTGCCGTTCTCTATAGAGAGCTGACCGAGTGTACACAGTCAGCATGCTTCTCAGTGTCGTCTGTCCCCATGCTCAGCTAGTCTGCCACAACGTACCATCTTTGTATGGCGAACAGCACCGCTTTGTCCGTTTACCCCATTTTTTTTCTGACTGGGGTATATTTTGTCGGGGTCACAGACGTCACTGTGGTCTTTGTTCAGCTTTTGGTATTGCGCAGCTTTATAAACAATAGGAGGAAGGTGCTTCCTGAATTTCACTTTCCCTCCTATGCATGACTATTATGATTAATTGATATCAGTCAGTCCAATTCTGCCTTAAGTACATCATTTGTGCTGTTCTGTTCTTCACTCCCTCCTCCCACACACTTATGCTTTACTGGCATTAAAAAACCAGTTCCAGTAATTAAAGTCAAACATCATGAAAAGGAATATCTTGTGTTGAAATGTGTAGATTCACCGATAGTATTGATTTACTGTCCCCCAAGTTCCTTAATGGCTGGTTAGATTTTCCTGAAGACGTGACGCCTAAATCATTCGGTTTATATTCTTCAGGAGGTCAATGCCCCGATATAGACCCGGCACAGTATGGAACAGAGGAACCACAGTTTGTTCTCCAAGACGTGCACAGACTTTTGTTTTTTACATCTAATCCCCTTAACCATCCTTAATACATGTAATTAAGTACAAGCAGTGTTCGGCTTAAGCAGCTTTCTGCCCAGTACTGTACAGTAATTAGCTGGTGAGTTTTACTGAGCGTCTTGGAGAATCTGCCACAGCTCTTCTGGAGACTTTGACCGCCACACTTACTTTTTTTTTTTTTTTTTTTGGGAAAACCCAGCAGCCTACATTATGCTGTCTGGCTGGAAAGCGTTTTGTAATGTTATGTAACGTGTTGCTTTCGTTACTGACGTACAAACATTTTTGTGTAACAGTTAATTTTTTTTGTTAGAAACGTAACGTTTGGGAATCAAATATTTTTGCACTGACTCAAAAAAAAAAATCATCAGTAACAAAAGTTGTACAAAGACTTTTGCACAGTACTGTACATTTTTGATGGTGGTTATCCTCCTACTCTGCTTAAAGCAATAAAACATATGCACCTGCGTTGGTTATTTTAAAAGACCATTTAGAACAAGTCAGTAAAAAGGATCCTGAGGATAAGCCGCCAACAGCCTGAACGGGAAGATGAAAGTTTGGTCTGAAAGCTGTACGTGAAGAGCGCGTACACACCTGTGGAGCGTGCGGTAAGGTCGGGGACCTCACTGCATCACACACGCCGTGCAGCACTGCTCCTGTTTCTCAGGCAAAGTGGCATAGTTCATCTGCCTCACGATCTCAGCAAACAGCTCGTCCACCATGGTCTTGCTCTTAGCCGAGGTCTCGATGAAGGGGCAGCCCCACTCCTGGGCCAGGGCTCGGCCGTCCGACCCGGCGACCTCCCGCTCAGATTCCAGGTCCACCTTATTGCCCACCAAGATGAGCGGGACCTTCTCGAAGCGCTTCACCCGAACTATCTGGTCACGCATCGGTCTGATGTCCTAGAGGGAAACAGGAGGACACGTTACAGTTAGGACAAGAGTTACAGTCAGTGCTAAACAGCTTCAAGGCCAGCGGGCACTTTTAATCCAGTTACATGGAAATGATGTCCTGTGACTCCAGGATGTGATCATATTCACTTCCCTTTTATATGTATGAACAAAAGTGTTTAGATGCCTGATCACAATGAAAAAATGTACACTTTTTTGGTTCAAGGTAAAGTTCTTACCTGGAATGACTGCTGATTTACAAGGCTGTAAACTAAGATGAAGCCTTGGCCGTTCTTTATATAAAGATCTCTCATGGACGCGAACTGCTCCGTCCCGGCCGTGTCCAGAATCTCCAGCACCGAAGGGGACGAGTCCACCTCGATCTCTTTCCGGTAGAAATCCTCGATGGTCGGGTCGTATTTTTCTATGAAGGTGCCGGTGACAAACTGCACGGTGAGGGCGGACTTGCCCACGCCGCCGCTGCCCAACACCACCACTTTGTACTCCTTCATTTGGGACTGGGCGCTAAAACACTGAGCCAATCTCGGCTAGCTGTCCAGCTAGCTTTATCTGCTTCCCAACATAAAGCAAACAGCTGGCTGTTAAATGAACCCGCTTAAAATTTCCACCCGACAAGCACCTCAGAAACTGTGGAGCCGCTTTAAAAAGTGTCGCGACTACTTTCTTTTTTTTGGTTGTTGTTGTTGCTCTTTGTGCTCAGATGGATCTGCTAGGCCAGCTAGCCGCGCTAGCTGAATCCTAAACGCCCCTGCTCCATCTATGTTCCAGTTTGATTTAGATTTTGCGCAGCGCCGCCGCGGAAGTGCACATGGTACCGAGCAGGCTGCAGACCGGTTTCAAATGCTTCTCTAACACTTCGTTAAAAAGCCTGTCGGCTAAAGTCGTGGCATATAAAGCGCGTTTATGGTTCCGTCCATTTTGGCGTCCATGTGAATGCACTAGCTAAGAAGCCAGCTAGCGTCCTACACTCATTCCTAGCTAGCAGGCTAGTAGCTCGCAGAAAAAAGTCTCGGACACTGCACATTTACTGGATGGCGGATCTTCTCCAGTGATCCCAGTGCAAGCGGTGGTTTTAAAACAGCAGGTGGGGATTTGTGCTAAAGACAGTTATTTGTAATTAACATAAACTGCTCGGCTGCCGCTCTCCTCTGCGTGGCCTCTTCCTCCCGGCCCGCCTCAAGCCTGTCAGCCGCCACACCGCACTCGCTTTAAACGAGCCCCGGCTCTGTCCCAAACCGCACACTCCCGCACTAGATAGTGTGACAAAGAGGAAGCAACCTACAGCTGTGATGCGACGCCACCTATTCCAGGCACACTATTTAATATCGTAGTGTTCTGTTTGAGACGTAGCATCAGTCTGAACTAATCGATTTCTTTCCGAAAATCGCTTTTAATGTTTCTTTTTGCATTCACTGCTTATTATTATTATTATTATTATTATTATATAGCAAGATGACCATTGGACCAGGTACACATTGTACTTACAGTTACATTTACAGGTGGTTTATGGAGGTAGATGACTGTATGTAGCACATCTGTTGCTGCCAGATTCCTCTGCTCCATCTCTACTCCATGTATTCAGGGAACAGAGCGCCATAGTAGACAGTAGATCATTCTCAGCACAGCAGTGCCACTGGGCACTTCATCACACCTTGCTGGGACAGGTATCTCATATCACAGTGGGGCTGCTGCTGGCTGGATAGTTTTGGTTAATGAATTATTCTGAACCCAATAGTCCAGCTACCAAAACACAGGCCAAGCTGCTTAAGCTGACACAGCATCCTTGCCAGCTGGTAACTGCTACCATTTTTACCACAACAGTAAGCCGGTTAGGAAACCCAAAAGCTTTGTAGATCGGCTCAGCAGCCAGTAAAGCTGTTTAAGGCTGTGTAGCTTAGTGGTTAAGACTTTGGACTACTGACCAGAAGGTTGTGAGTTCGAATCCCACCACAGCCAAGCTGCTCACCGCTGGGCCCCTGAGTAAGGCCCTTAACCCTCAACTGTGTAAATGAGATAAATGTCAGTCAATCTGGATAAGGCTGTCTGCCACATGCTGTAAACGTTCGACTGGCTCGGCTTGCATTTTGCTGGATTCTATAACAGGGAGTAACATTAAAGTGAAAAAAAAAAGCACCACATGAGCTGCAGTCAGTAACGTTTCATCTACCAAGTGATCAATGTGGAAGGTTTACCTCATAAACTGGCAGATAAGTTGGCAATAAGGTGTGTGCACCAAATACGAGTTTCAAATATATCGAGAGGGCTCCTAAAGTTCACAGTAACAGTATCCTGGGGCTGTGGTTCTCCAAGTGTGGTCCATGAAGCATTTCAGTGGGGTTTATGTTTAAGATAGGATTTTATATTATATAACTAAACATAGCACAAAAAGTAAGGAAATTTGTGTTTGGTGGATTATTTCTTTGTTGTAACAATGCTTCAACATTTGGCAACAAATCTTATACCGTTGGAAAGCCTGTTAATGTCTCTTGTAAGGAACATGCATTTGTGGGTTGAGCAGCAGAGCTGAGAATGTGGGTTGTGGCCATGAAAAATGTTTAAATCCTCACTGAGTGTGCTGTTTGTGCCAGATTGACCAACACAACCACGTTGGCCGACTTGTGACAAACGCTGGTTGAAGAATGGGATGCCATCCCACAGCAGTGTGTGACCAGGTGGTGACCAGCATGAGGAGGAGGTGCTATGCTGTTGTGGTTGTGTATGGTTCTTCCACATGCTACTGAGGCTCCTGTTTGTTAAATGAATAAACTGTTTAATTGCCAATATGTCTTATTTCTTCAAACTTCAATCATCCAGTCCACTCCAGAATAAACTGTTTGGCAATGGCAAAAAGGATTTGGCACATTTTTCATGGGCAACCCACATTCTCAGCTCTGCAGCTCATCCCACAAATGTTCTTTACAAATGTGGCACCATTTAAAAGGGAAATCAATGGGCTTATACCAACGGTATAAGATTTATTGCGAAGAAGCATTGTTACAACAAAGAAATAATCTACCAAATGCAAATTTCCTTACTTCTTTTGTGATATATATATATATATATATTAATCATCAGTAACTTTATCCACATCAGGGTCACAGTATCCTGGGAAAACTGGCTCAGGACAGGAGGTTGGAGGAAACCGGTTAACCCTGAGGAAACCCGGCACAGACACGAGTTTCTCATGCACGTTTCCTCTGATTTCCTACAGAACGTAGACAGGAAGCCAAGCTCAGAATCAAAACAGGGGACACTTTTCATGCCCTATTTAATGGACAAGAAGATTAGGACACATCACAATATACTTTATATGACATCAGTAAGGTTTAGAGCTCCGCTTTTTGTTTAAAAACAAAAAATATATATATATACACATCCTGGGGTTTCCATTTAAGTGCTTTATTAAAAGGTCAACCAAAAAGAACAGATCATATAAGTATGTATATTTTCTATACATTACTATAATCAGAAAAGGGATTGGCAATAAGCACAATTATTTTAGCACATACAAGCACAACACACTAAATAGAAAGAGAAGCATTTCATATAAAGAGTCAGGGCATTCAATTAGATCTTGTCCTACAGTGGGGGAAAGAGGAATCGACAACATATGGCTTTGAAACAAGGTGGACATTCTTTAAGCTGCTTCGGGTAGAAAGTACTTCTTCTGCGTTTAAAACTACACCTGACTGATGCTCTTAAAGGGACGAAACCTCAAATCTTGACAAGAGACTTTTTGCATTTACATTTACATCCATAGGATACCATTTTACAACAGAAATATGAGCTTCATCACATACACACATTTTATATGTCAATACCGTCAACATTGATTTCCACACAGACTTAAATATGATGTGATTAAATATGCGTGATGGATTTTCTTGGATAAAAATGAAATAATCAACAAATTAAAAAAAAAAAAAACAACAACACGGTCTTCAGAGAATGTCCAGGCACAGTAAGGTGGACAGCACAAGGGTGTTATGCTATTTATTTATTTATTTATTTTTCCTCTCTGATAAGCACAGTGGTCAAAACATCCTTTTGTTTGCATTCATTTTCAGCATGTTCTGTAAATCAGGACCTAAGAAATCAAACTCTGTGCTGAGTCCACTTTACATCAGAAGGTTTGGGACCAAGAGAACATGGTCCAAAGGTGCATCGATATTTCAGGAACCTACACCGACTCGGTCTCTCCCTCACTACTAGGACAAGTGCCATGGCAACAAAATTCTCGGCTTCCAAAGAAACTGTGGACCACAGAAATGTACGAGATATCTCCAGGCTGCACTACGTTCGTAGGATTTTGTCTTGAGGAAATGCGCTGGGATATTGTGACGTGTTATTGAGCAGTTTGTGGGGAATGTGTGAGCTGTTGTTTGAACACTGAGAGGAAACCGAATACAGAAATGTTAACTCGGACTCCTTAGAACCAGTTGTAGAGCTTTCTTGCTGTAATCTGACCCTGATGTTGGTGGCGTGTCCTGTATTCGGACGATGGTCAGCCCTCCTTACGGGCAGGAAAAAAAAAAAAAAGGGTTTCGCTCTCTGTTATACCGTTTGCCATCTGCAGAGGGCAGAACATCACCAGTACAGATCTCACGTGAACTAAAATCCCAGGCAGATCCATTTTGAATCCTGTTTCTTTTCAGATCTTAGATCCATGAACACATCAAATAATAATAATAATAATAGCAATAATAATCACAGCAGAATATCTTGTGACATTAAACAGGCGATGCACAATTAATAAAGAAAGAAACAGAAAAACGAGCAAGCTATACTGTATATTCTTTGGTTTTTCAGATGCAATGCATCACCTGCATACAATTTAGGGGCCATGCTTCTTACCAAACACCACCAACACAGTTTAGGATCAGATATAAACAGCCTCCGTGCTTTGCGTAATATGCTCATTTTTTTGTAAACTATGCCAAACTATAAAGCATCTTCTCATTTTCTATTTTTAATCAGCAAGCAACATACTCAAGGCGAGAACAAATCGGCATCGGCAAAAAGAACATACAAGGAATCCCTCGCATTTCTTGAACGACCTAGTAGAAGGACAGATGTTTACCTGTATTCCAAACAATACAGTCATTTCATTGTTTTAATATATATGTCTCTATATTTGTATTTATCTATGCATATTCAAAATAAATTCTGAATATTTTCACTCGTTTATGTACATAAGTGCAAAGGAGGTGAAGGACACACATTCGTACACTGATGGGGGGCACAGCAGGTCCCAGCACAGCTGGGCTAAAGGCTGGCTAGAGAGAGAGCACAGGGAGAGAAATGAGACTTTACCAGGAGGTTCGAGTTCTAGCTTACTACGCCCTACATCTCGTTCTGCTCCTGACATCATCGAGTTAAAGATTCACGCACTCATCATCAAAAAAAAACAAAAAAACGAGTCTATCTCCAAGATCCTTTCTGGTATCTACCAGTCCAGACAGCCCTTTTTAAAAAAAAAGAAAAAAAAAAAGATTCCCCACCCGAAGAGACCGCTTTGCACCGGAATATCTCTTTTCATTATCAGAGTTTTTTTCTTTCTTTTATCTAATGATCCAACAGGTCCTTCCTAACACTCAAACACTGACTCATCAGACTCATATTTTTAGTCATTTTATCTCAAGCAGACAGCTTATCCCCTTAGAAAAATAAGAAATCATAAAAAAAAACCAACATGACATCTCCAAATGAACTTTGGATTTAAGGAATCTTTTTTTTGTACAAAATAGGCATCATTTCTTAATCCAAGGTAAGATATCTACACATTCCCTTTCAGAATAAGTTAACCTTGTACATTAATTCAATTGAAGTGTGAAAAAATTCACAATTAAGATTCACAAAAAGGTAGCCATGTTGTAGTTTTGTTGCCACAGCAACAACAACTTACTCTCAAGTTACAATGAGTTGATCATTGTAATACAAATGTGTATATAGATTAATATTTATATAGAGAGATATTTCTTGTTTCTTGTTTTTTGTTTTTTTTTTACTACTAACTACACAAACTATGTATCGGATTATTCAGATTATTTCCATTTCATGCAATGAGCGTTTATGCTGTAGAATAAGTAACTGATAAGAAACCATTAATGATCAAGTGAACTAAAACATGTTCATTTTCAAAATATAAAACACAATAAATTTACTCGACGTGTGGAAATACAGCTAAAATAAGTACCGTTAAAAATTACACAAAGGTCGTGTGACCTTGATGATGACAAAACTATAGCAAGGATGCACTAGGAGTATGTACATGTAAGATCATCCAACAACATTACACATGAATACACGCTTCTTAAAAAGTGTGTGTTCTTAAAATGCTAAAGCCCCATGCGAGGCGTGGTTTTTTTTTTTCTTTAATCAAGTATGTTGTTAATTCCAGCTGGATAGCAGTTGGAGAAGGCATAACTCTTGATATGAGAGAAAAAAGTGATAGAGAGGAGAGCGGGGAGAGAGAGAGAGAGAGAGAGAGAGAGAGAGAGAGATCTCTACCTTGGCTAGGCAATGACACATGCCCAACTACAAGAAATAATCCATTATACAAATCAACAGCTTAGTACACTCCTAAACAAGTTAACAGCCAACATTTACACACCCACACCTCAACATTTTATAAATTGTGTACAACACAGAAACTCCAATAACACAGTATATTGTCTTGTCGATTTTGCATTTGACCTCATTTTTCCTTGATTGAATTTGAGCACTTCCTGCTTATTTTGATCTTTTACATCAATGTAATAAAGCATAATCTTCTTTGGGACCAGTTTTCCAAGCTTTAATATGTTGAAGACTAAATTAAACTGTCAATGAGGACTAATATTGGCAATCGGTTTTAGTCATGGGTTAACTTTGATTTGTGTTTCGAAAACAGGCCCGAGTGTTTGGCCTGGAGATTCCCCCGGCAGACTAAATAAAACCTCACAGATTTGCTCCTTCCAAACAGGTCTTGTCTTTTTTCGATAGGTGCAGTGTTTGACCATCGAAATCGAACCAATCCTCAGTGTGGCTATCTACAAAACAGCACAGCTGTTTGACGTTACGACGACGGCAACGACTTGACAAAGGTCCTGGACAAGTCTCTTAGTCAGGCTCTTGGTTCTATAGTACATCAACAGTGAATGGCATCGGGAGAATTTTACTCCCTTGATATGTTGAAATATGTTGTGGTTTGTTTCAGAAGGAAAAAAAAAAAAAAAGGTGAGACAGGCATCCTCGAGCTTTAATGACATTCGTCTTTGTCCTAAATGTCACATTCAAATGTATATTTAAGGCCCTTTCCTGGCAACGTTTTTGTAAGTGAGGTTCATCAGTACCCCGGCTACAGCTGATCCCCTGCCTCTACACCTCAGCACTTCTCTCCTGCAGAATTACTGCTTTTAGAACAATGTGAAACGAACCGCTCGTATGGCTGACGGTCAGCTTTGCCTTGTTTTTTTTTTTTTTTTTTTAGAGTCTGTCGACTTTTGAACATAAGGACACAATAAGTGGTCAGAATCTGTAAGATGGATTAAACAGACACACGTTTCATAAACATAAACCACAGAAACCGAATCCTGATTAAATCAGTGAACTGTGAAGTTGGAAAAAAAAGAAAGGTAAACACACTACAATTACAAAAATGTTACAGGCCTCGGTTGGTGCTTTATCTTAACATCACTCTATTTGTCCTTTCAAAACAAGCATCTACTCCAATTAAAGCGTATAAAAGGTTTCTCTGGAGATCAGATCAGAAATGGTGTTTATTCCGAACATGGTAAGTAAGCTACAGGAGCTCCAATCATGTGGTACAGTGGTATGAGGTGAATTAGGAAAGATTGAAAGCCTGAATGAAAGCACAGCATGATTATATAACCATTGCATTAGCTGTAGGAGAAATAACATTTTCAATCAGTCTGCTTTTGGCCTTGGCATGTAATAACTCTACTCTTTTTTTTTTTAAACCAGTGATTGGCAGAGAGTGACCTGGCTCTGGGATTCATTCACATATAAAGCAGTAGATTCATTTAAAAGTGTACTGCTGTCATTAGCAATTAAACAGGACAGAAGGATTTCCTTAAATATCTGTATTCTGCACTATTTATTTCCCTCCGATTTCCATTGAGTACGTTAAGTGTCATTTGCACCTTACACTGTGTATATTGTTAAGACGTCCACATTATTTTCAAATGGAAAAAAACAATGTTCTACAAAACTCTAGAAGTGGAGCTTTGGTTACTGTCACACTGCGAATATCACAGCATGGACAGTGCCAAGATCTTGTGTTACTGTGAGATGTAACAAACAGGGCTAAGCAATAAGCACAGACAAACAGACTGTTGCACAGTAGGAGGGACTGGGCCGGGGATTTTGGCAGGGACTGTCCATGCTATAAGGAAAGACAGAAGCAGAGATAGTGGCAGACCCTAATATATCACAATGCTTCTGATAAACCAAGTCAAACTTACAGATCAGTGTATTATGGAAATGAGAAGAAAAAGCACTGGGTTACAGGAGATGAGTAATGCGCGCTGACGTGGTTGACTACAGAGAAACAGTTGGGCTCTGAAATGGCGCTGCTCCAATCGACGGCCACAGCTGCTGTGCTGGCACTGCCTATCACAGTATGGTGATCAGACTCATCCTGAGCTAGTCATCTATCAGACCTCCTGCGCAGTGCTGGCTATAGGGCTTTAATCAGATCCTGCAGATCAGTGTAGATCGCCATGCGCAAAGAGACATGCGGGCACACCGACGCTTCTGCTTAAGGCGGACTGCATTAAGAAAAATGTAGGTATTCACACAGGGATCTATCTAATCTCGGCCTGAAGGTTTCACCTAAACAACTCTGTGGTATGTCCAGGCATGAAAAAAATTACACTTCCTCAAAGTCACCCAACTACAGCCTGTTAGGATTAGGCTTAAATAAAAAACACCCCTCCACCCATCACCCACTAATGGTAATAAAAGCAGACTGGTACGCAGAACAGGAATACCATGCCTGCTTTTAAAGCGTGTACTTTTCTTTTAGTCTGTAATAAGTGATAGGTCAGTGCTTTGAGTAACAAGGCCAATTAAAATAAATTTAAAAAAAAAGAAAAAAAAAGTTAACTTCTTTACTTGCATGGCTGATGTTCAGGTGTTTAATTATTTTTGTTAATTATTTGGACAATAATATGTAAATATCTCTAAAAGAAGAACCCATATAAAAAAGTATGGATAATTAAAAAGAAAGGTTTAAAAAGTGCTTTAAAAAAAGCTGTCATACACACCCATCTCTGACCTAAGCCCTGTGTAAATTCTGTTCTTGTTTTTTTTACACAAGCTCTTTCGCAGAATTGTGCGCTCGCCAGGTGACTTCAAGCCTCAGCTTCACTCTCACACTGGATTAATCCGGGTCTGAGACCTCACTCTCATCTGAGGAGGATGCACTGTTCTCAACTTGGTGTGTGTGTGTGTGTGTGTGTGTGTGTAGGTCTACAAATCTGTGTACTTGTATGGCTGTGAATTCAAAGGAGTGCTCAGATTCAGCATCTTCATGCTTCTTAAGTCTCCTTGCATCATGGCACACTTCCTTAAACAGTTGAAGGTCCTAGCTTAAATATTGCCTGTTTTTGCATCAACAAACCTTTTTTTTTTGTTGACTTTTGTTGATGTGGGGCATCAAATAAGATGATGAAAGGGTTGTCCTTGCAGGACTCACTGATTAGGCACACATTTGTTGCATTCATGTCTCTATGGTGGGGATGGCGATAGTGGTGCGTTAACTGAGATTGCGGCCGAGGCTTACTGCGTTCAGGCTCACCGGCGCCGCCACCAGCAGTTTGGGAATTGGACAGAGGTGCGTTTCCACAGGAATGCAGTGGAGGTTGACAGGGTCAGCAGTCAGTACCTCGGCGGGGTCTACTGAATGACAAGGATATAGGAGGAAGAAAGGAGGGGGGGGGGCAGAAGAGGAAGAACAACAGGAAGTTGAGAAATAAACTGGTTTTGGTACAGGTATCACAAAGTATGCAAACGCAAACAAGTGCAGGAACGGATGTACGGCTAGCCTTGCATTAGCTCAAACCAAAATCTTTTAAACAGTGTCTGTGATACTGAAAAAAACTATAATATCCTGATGTAATACATCACCGAGCTTCCAATACGGCACACTGGGAGGTTATGTGGGCAAAAAAAAACACAGGAAATTAATAGAACCTCTTCTGCACTCCACTGTGATACCCAGATACTTTATAAAATTGTGATCAGATTACACATATTTACACAAATATTATTGAACTACCAGACCATAATAATAATAATAATAATAATAATAATAAAGTGGATAATAGGTCTTGCATTTCAGCAATATCAGCAGTGTGGAGTGTTCTGGAAAAGGTGAAGCACTCGGCGATGCAGCCGTGCAGTGCTGACACCAAGATGGAGGACTCTGCAGTGCTTCCCCTCCTGATTAGTGCAATTGCTGCACTGGGAATAAACCCTGCCAGTGACAGCAAATTGTACAGCCGGGACTCAACACTAAATCCCTGCTGCATTGCTACTTTATAGGCTGTTCTTCTGGGACCTAGGGCCAGATGTATATACATGAGAAGACGCAGCGCGAAACGTGCCTTGACGCGGCCATAAAGTACGTTCATAACACGTACGTTTCTTCATTTAGATGGAGGAATTTGATGTACGAGCCAGTGAGAAGTTATGATTTATGACCAGCATTGTCTGATCTTCATTAAATCATTCAGCCGGAAAGAAGCACTGAAGCACGCGGTCTGCCTGAAAAATTCAGAGATGTATCATTACACGTTTTCCCATAAATAAATACAACTGATAAGAACGGATTCAAAAGTATCCCGATGCATTGGTAAAAACCCTGCCACAAAACTGATCACCACTAACTGCCCAAAGTTTCAGATTAAATGGAAATGTATAATCAGCTATACTTCACATATATCTGTGTTACGTATCACACCTAGCATTTCCGCTCATACGCCAGTTTCATACACAAGGTCTTGTGTGTGTTCTGCTAAGGCTTTTCACGCAGCATGTCAAAATGGGTGTAAAGAGCTTCGTACATCTGGCCCCGAGAGAGTTAAACAGTAGCTAGCAACGCTGATTAAACTCTGGCACTAACTTGGAAAAAAAAATGCTCAAAACCCAGAGAAAGAGAAAGAATGAATATGGACTGTGGCTATAATGTTGTAACTACACAAAAGATGCTGTGTGCCAACATAGAGTGGAGACATTTGAAAAGGCACGGTGAATACACACAGAGACATGGTGACACAGGGCTACACAGAGGCTCCGCACTGGTCCACAGAGAGCTGAAATCCAGCTGGGTTTAACTAGCACAAACAGATAGCTCAGGTGGGTTGCCTAGGGCCAGAGCTCCCATGTTAAACAGATCCCAAACTCAGAAAAACAGAAGCTTGTTAGAGTTACTCTCATTTCTGTCATACACTTTCTATCAGGATGATCATTCATTTACACATTAACTGTTTTATTCTGGTCAGGCTCACCATGCGTACACATCTCAGGAACACCGAGCCTCGGGCGAGGATCCTGGATGGGAGGCCAAGCTACATTCACGTGTTCATGCACTCATTCACACCTAAAGGCAATTTAGACGTCAGGAGGATCAATTCTAATGAAATCTCCATCACTAATGCATTTTCCTGACAACACACTGTGTGAAATATGAAATCTCGCTGTAGCGCTGGACACGGTGTCTGTGGACCAGTGCTGGACGCCGTACAGCTGAAAAGAGAAGAGGCCAAAATGAAGGGGCAAACCTGATTGGAGGCAGCTGATTCGGCAAAAGGAACATTGGTGACTGGGGTCGTGGCCGACGAAACAGTGGAAGTGGTGGCACCGTGCATCATGGGAACTTTTTTCAGGCGAGTCAGACAAGAAACAAGGGAGGGGGAGGGGAGGTGGGGTGGGGGGGGAGGAGGAATGTTATGAGTACCATGACATTATATGCCAGAGGAAGAGGCGGAACAGTCATGGCAAGTAGCATTTATGTACTGCCAAGATGATTTTCACCCAAGAACATGCAAGTAAAACGTAAAGGTAACACTTTATAACCTAGGACATAAATAGCAATTAAAGAAATAACAGACTTTACTATCTGTTTACATGCATAGCTTATTTGTTATGGATTATTTTTCAAGGTCTATGACTTGTTTTGACATCAACAGACATTACATCAACAACTGCGAGAACACCGCAAATTTGTTTTGGTCTAGTTTTAGACTTCTGTCTGCACATTTAATAAACTATATGTTTATTAATTCATTATTATTGTCTGTTGATCGCGTAGCCTCACAGGCACTCAGTGGAGAGCCGGGTATGTCAGTAAACATGGCCATGGGCTGCTTACTTTCCTAGAACTGACATGACAGATGACCAAGCTCAGAATTAACGTGTTTTCTCGATACTACCTGCTATAAAAATTACTTTTAAAGACGGCCAGATTTAAAGAAGGCTTTCACCTTTGACATTCTTACGAGCTAGGCACTGATCTGATTTGTGGTCCATGCATGATGTTTTGAACTTGCAATATACCTTATTCACATTCTCTCATTCATTTTGAGTAGATTTTCTTTATAGTATCTTTTCTGTGATGGAAATCATCAACCCCTTTAAAATGAACATCTAGAACTTTCTTTTGTTGCTATGTATTAACGGTACAACACAGAGGGCACTGAGCTTTTCCAGTTAACAGTATATAATGATGTGGATGCATTCAGAAATAATAATGTCTAGAAATATTCCTATTTATTTAATTAAAATCGTAGAATTTACTTAAGCACTTAATGGTACTGCTGTATAAATTCACTACAATTGTCACAACATTCGATCTATTTCTGACTTTAAACACTTTTTTTTGTAAATTGTTGCTAGAAGAACTTCAAAACAATTATTATAAAGTGTTACCAATTTGAAATAACTAAGATCAATACTTATTGCACTGCAGCTGTGCACTTAAAGAAAAGGCATCAAAATCATACAATCCGATCAGACAGATATATCTGATAATTGTATTTTGATGGAGCTGGACCATGTGTTGGAAGAAAGCAAAACTAAAAATAAAACTGACAAAAAAAAATAGCAGAACATGTAGCCTACACATACAATGCATTCCAGCAGACATCCATCCTTCACAATGTATGTTTCTGTTGGATCTGTGCTTATTCTTGATATTTGACCAATAAAAAGACCGGTTATTTTACTGCACTACTGATATATGAACGTGTGAATGGCACGCACAGGAAACATTACCCTAAACCTCCTCTCTTTATGAATGAAGAGTCGTATATGGCAGAGAGCAAACTAATACAGCATGATACATGAACAGCAACAGCATCATACATGATACAGACACACACTTCCCCTTACATACACACACACACATCCACACAACTCTTAATTCTTTTTTTGGGAGAGATAGCGGTCATTGCAAAGCTACCTGAACATTAGAATTAGGCAGACTTCTGAGTGACTTCCACTCTCTGAACATATGGAAGTAAGATAGAGTGTTTATGAGCGTATAACCTACAGAATGTGTGAACTGGGACTGATCTCGCCTTAGGGTCCTGGCCTACAGTTCAACAAAGCATATGGTGACCAGGTGATGCATCCTCATGATCAGTATACGAGTGAGGTGTGTGTGTGTGTGTTGGGGGGGGCTGGGCTCTACCCTCACCAGTCTGTCCGGGCCCTGATAGGTAGCGGCTGTGTGGGGGCCGGCAGCTGCTCCAATCCCGCCTCTCCCAACGGCCCTCTGCCAGTGGGCCAGGCGGTTTGAAAAGCCCTACAAAGATTTAAAGGGGGAGATGACGAAGAGTAGAGGAGGAGTAGGAGGAAGGAAAATGAGCAGAAAGAAACAAACAGGAACCGCTCTTAGTGGATTAGGAGCAAGGCCTAACTTTGGTCTAGCTAGCTTTGTGCCTTCATCACTTTCATACATGAGCATACATACGCAAATGAACTGAGAAGCTGCACAGAGAGCAAAAATAACTGAGCAAACAAGGGAAGGAAAAGCAAGCAGACAGGTGATAAATAATGTGGCAGACATCACAGGCCCGGGACTCTACTGTCTACCAAAAGTCTAGGTTCCTTTATTAATTAATTTTTTTGTTTACACAATTGAAATGCTTTATCCTTTGATCCATCATGTATTAAACGGTCGATGTGTAAATAGTTAAAAAAAACAATGGTGCCATACCGTCCTATTCTCTTATTTAATTTCAACACCAAATTATTCACTGATTCATGTTATAAGTTCACGCAGGTTACTGGCACATTTTTGGAGACAGA
Organism: Leptodoras nelsoni; assembly: GCA_028566375.1. Classification (NCBI taxonomy): domain Eukaryota; kingdom Metazoa; phylum Chordata; class Actinopteri; order Siluriformes; family Doradidae; genus Leptodoras; species Leptodoras nelsoni. Next base: position 17,780,503 of record JAOVVG010000037.1, on the reverse strand, counting down.
AAATTGGTTTTGGGTCTCTCTCTCTCTCTCTCTTGCATGCCACAGAGCCTCGGCCATGCTCTAAAAGAACCCGTGGAGCAGAGGTGACTCATGAGGGACCTACCAGTGCCTCCAGATGGAGCCATGCAGAGCAGGGAACCTGGTGCACCATGCACAGAGAACCCAGCATGGGGAGAAGGGGGTGGATGGGTGGGCGGTTTTGTGAGATGGTGGTTGGGTGGAAGAGGAGTAAAAGGCGAGCAAGTTAGTGTGCCAGTGAAGGCTGTGTTGGTGATCACAAGCCATACAGACAACACAGAGCCCACATGTAACACAGGCAAAAAAAAAGCAGAGTGAATTACTCTGAAATCGTTTAATACAATATGCAATAATTTAATAAATGAGGCCTGAAACGCACCATGTAGAGATGACAGGAAATCTGGATATACTGAAACGGTGATATTCTTTTTATCTCTAAGCAAACTTCAAATATAAAGTACTTCAAAATTATTAGTATTACAGGTGTATTATACCCATCTACTTCCCACTGGGTGTATAAAAATATTTAGTGATGGCTGTGCAGTGTACAGACGTACAAGTAAATAATGCAATGTGGCACTAGATCACTGGCAAAGCTCAGTGCGCCTGTTATGGGGGACCAATTAACATGACATGCGCAGAGTAGTCTACCCAGAGACGCAGAAGTTGCATGAGCTCAAAGGGAGAAAGAGAGGGCAAGCAGAAGAGCTGGGCCCAATATTATTTACAGCTGCAGTTTACATACACTCATCATGGACATGAATGTCATGGCAATATTGGGCTTTGAACTGCTCTTTTTCTGGGGCAGAATAAGTGTACGACATACATCTTTAACTGAAAAACAACAAGAATTTGGTGCCCAAGTTTGAATTTTCTAGGCAGGTTTTCTGAAATCAACAAATTATCAAAATATACATATAACAGACCTAATATTTGGGTCAATGTCTCTTAACAAGTTGGTAGATTCTGGCAGTTCCAAAATGTCTTAACTTGCCATGGCCTCTTACCTTCCTCTTAGTCATGATGACTGACTACAGCTGGTAGCTTCCCTTTGGCCAAATAGAATCAGAATCGCCTTTATTGTCATTATAATTTGCATTAAAGGCGATTCTGATTCTAATAAAATTCTAAATAAAAAGGCTGACAGCACTCATTGGATTGGCCAACACACAGTACAATAGTTAAGTCCAAGGAGCTCAGTGCAGATCTGAGAAAGATGATCATAGATTTACACAAGTCAGGGATGTCTCTTGAAGCCATTTCTAAAACAACCGCAGATAGTTTAGACATGCTGATTTCTGAAAACTTCCTGAAAAATTGTGCACCAAATTCTTGTTCGTTTTTCGATTAAAGATGCATGTTGTACACCCATTCTGCCCCAGAAACCAGTGAAAGCCCAACACTGCCAGATTGTATAGAGCAGACAGAGTAAGTAATAGCTGAGACTCACCTGTGGGGATGAAGGTCGGCTGCTGCAGCTGCATGCTGGCCAGAGCCTGCTGGTAGTGGAACATGCTGGGGTTGAAGATGGCCGCAGCGCCGTTACTCTTCTCCAGGGTGGGCCTCTTTGGTAGCTGCTGCATGCTGCCTGGAGGCAGGGCCTTAGGGAAGAGGAGAGAAAATGACAGATGGAAAGAAAAAGAAAAGAGCAGAGAAAAAAGTAGGAGCAAGTGATCAAGAAAACCAATGGCATATTAAGATCAGTAAATACATTTTTTGTTTAACGCTGCCGTTATTGGCGTCTGTTCCTTAGTACTTTACAAACATGGGTATATTTAGGCATAAACGATGTGGCTACTTATTGTAATTTGCATAAATGCAATCTGCACACTGAAGACATTATGGTGAAGAAAGCATAGCAGTACAGCATGGCAAGCACACATTCAAAGCTTCTGCAACGTATATGATACAGAACATTGTCCACGCTTTGCTCCAGGTTATTACTTATTCACTATAGATATGTACTACGTATTTTGTTTAAGAATACCAGTTTTGTCCAGTGGCATAATTCTCTCTGCTCCAATTCTGAATGTACTGGAGGGTGAAATAAAAAGTCATTACTTTATCCTTTTATAATTAGGTGACTGTGTACCAGCAGTCTGCGCTACAACAACATAAATAATTAATTGTGCAAGCCCAGTACTGCGTAATAGGCTGTACCGTGTTTGTTTGAACACAATGAATGATGATGATACTTTTGAAAGTCATGCTTGAATGAGTACACAGTTTGGTATTTGGTGGTGAAAAAGATGTTAAGAGGGGGGGAAAAAAAGGTGAGAGGTCAAAAGTACCAGGTCAGGGGTGGACTGCAGGTTGCGCTTCAGAGGACGCGCTGCAGGCTGTGGCCGGGTTAGCAGGCAGCGAGCACATGACGACAGCAAACCAATCAATGAAGACAGACAGACGCACAAACAAACACAGGGCACACAAGACTGTAACCAATGTAGGAATGCTGTCAGCTGAGATTAAATTTTAAAGCATAATGTGGAGACAGAATGAAAAAAATAAATAAAATAGAAGATGTTAGCACAACACGGGGCACAAACATCAGTTTATCAATGAATGGCAATAAACACAATAAGCAGTATGAGGAAAAGAGCAAAAGCAAAACGAGATGAGAACAAATGGAAACTGTGGCAAGCTGAGCAGCAAAGCTTTGAGAGCTAGAAAACGCACACAACATTTCAATAAACCTGATAAAACACCCTGCAGGAAAGACGGAAAGAATGCAGAATACCGCTGAATGCTGCGATAGTGAAATGGTACGAGTACTGCAGAGGACACAGAACAAGCGCTGGTGTCATGCAAGGGAGAGCTCACTGCAGCAAAACAGCTGTATGCAGAAGGCAGACAGTTAGCTGGTGTTGCACAATTTCCTTTTCTCCGCTTTATCTGCTTATCCGCTCGTTTCTCCTCTCGCTTTCTGCCTGCACCTTCGTTGCAGAGCTGGTGTTTGTAAATTATCATTGAGCTGAACGTCTCCATACATCATTGAGAAGACAAAAAACCACCTTCAACACTCAAACGCACCCCCCACCCCCAAGAGGGATTGTGAATTATTGAACACAGTGACAATACACATGGTTTGTCAAAAACTGAATTACACACACACACACACACACACAAATTATATTATTCAAGGAAACTTGATTACTAGTGAATAATAATAGTTTGGAGACTTCTTAAGGCAAGTCTATGAGAAGAAATGAGATATAACTACATTGACATTTATGGCATTTGGCAGACACCCTTATCCAGAGTTCCTTACATTTATCTCATTTATACAACTGAGCAGTTGAGGGTTAAGGGCCATGCTCAGGGGCCCAACAGTGGCAGCTTGGTGGTGGTGGGGCTTGAACCCCCAACCTTCTATTCAGTAACCCAACACCTTAACCACTGAGCCACCCCTGCCCCCAACAACTACCAACAACTGGGACTTAATACTGTAATTTCAAGGATTCCAAGCACGTTTACTCTGCTCATGTGCCTCTTTTTTGACTATTGCCTGCTTTCTGCAATCCATTTAAACTTCATATGCTTGTTTCCCAATCACCTGACCCTTGGGGTGTTTCCAAAGCAACAATTAATATCTCCTTAATTCTCTGATCCTACCTCCATCATCCAGTGACCAACGGTTAAGTCACTCAGAGGATTCAAGCACAGAGGAGGATACAGATAATGCTTCTAGTGCGAGGGGAATGCAGGTGCTTCCTATGCAGAAGTTTTTTTTTGTGGTGTATGATGTAAGCCTACTGTATAAATATGCCACGTCTCTCTCAAAAAAAAAGACGCGGTAGCTCAGTGGTTAAGACATTGGACTAGTGATCGGAAGGTCATGAGTTGGGTCACTGCTGGGCCCCTGAGCATGGCCCTTAACCCTCATCTGCTCAGTTGTATAAATGAGTTAAATGCAAGTCACTCTGGATAAAGGAGTCTGCCAAAGGCCATGAATGGAAATGTGCAATAGATTACAACAGATTATTTAACAGTAGGAAACACACACAATGTAATGTTTAAACTAAGGATAATCAAGTGTGCAATCACTGTTATGTATAGGCAAAGCTGTCATTCGCTCAGTCGTTTTAAATAAACGCTTCAGTGAACAAGAAGGCCTCATGTGTTAAATATGTTTGCTCTCAATTCCTGCACTGGTTTCCTTTCCTTGCATCTTTTACTTCTTTAGAGAGAGAGAGAGAGTAGTTGTAATCATACACATACAGACATGGACACATTTGTTGATACCTTTGCATGAAAAAAGCACAATTTTCTCTTAAAACTGACTAAAGCAACTGGCATCCACCATTCTTTACGCCACAGTCAATACAAATCAGACTGAATATTTTAAATAATAAAACCAATGAATATGGCATGAACAAAATGATGGGACCTTTAACCTAAGGTTTTGTTAAACAACTTTCAGAGGCAATCAGTGAAAGTAATCGATTGCTGGAGCACCGAATGAAAGGTCTGCTCACTCTTCCTGAGCAAGCTGCTCAAGCTGTGTCAGGTGTGAAGGGTGTCTTCCCAGACTGCATGTTTCAGCTCTTTCTATAGATGTTTCATAGGATTCGGATCAGGGCTCAGAGAAGGCCATTTCTGAATAGTTTAGTGTTTTGTTTTTAGCCATTCTGGAGTGCTTTTAGCTGTGTGTATTAGGTCTTTATCCTGTTGGAGGGACCATGACCTGCGATGGAGATAGAACTTCCTGACACTTGGCAGTACGTTTCATACCAGAATGCCTGGATAAAATTGAGATTTCATTTCAAGGCACCCCGTACCAGAATCAGCAATGCAGCCCCAAAACATAACCGAGCCTCCTCCATGTTTCATGGCAGGTATGGGTGTTCTTTTTTTGTGTGAACATAGCGCTGATGTGACTTGCCAAAAAGCTCCAGTTTTTCCTTCAACAGTGGAGTACTTCTGGGTCTTCTTCCATGTAGCCCAATGTCACACACGCGACGGATGGTGCTATCAGACACTGATGTACCTTGACCTTGGAGTTCATCTTGTATCTCTTTGGAAGTTTTCCTCGGTTCTTTGTCGACCATTCGCACTATCCTTCTGTTCAATCTGGGGTTTCAATCGATCTGCCTCTTGTGGCCGCATCCGGACCTTAAACCTCTTCATAACATTTGCAGCTGTAGTCACAGGAACATCAAGCTTCATGGAGATGGTCTTATACCCTTTAGCTTTAACATGCTTGTCTAGAATTTTCTTCTGATCTCCTCAGACAACATTCTTCTTTCTCCTTTCTCTGGTCCATGTTCAGTGTGATGCACACAGCAGAGTGACTTTTTCTCCATTTAAATAGGCTGCATGGCTGATTATAAGACTGAAGACGTGTGACATACTACTGAAAGAAAACAGTTTGAAATTTTACTATAATCCATCTTTTCATGTGGTACCAACAAATCTGTCCAGGCCATTTGTAGTGTATTATTGTAGAATAAGCACCGATTTATCTCTTCTCGTACTTGCTTTGCTTTACTCCATGACATACCAAAAGTATGCAGTTATTCATGAGAATAAAAGCTTTTAATTCCATCACTTTTCAGAAGGAACAAAGCATCGTTCCAATGAGCAGGCCAGTGGCCTGGATGTGCAGTGTGGGTCCTGTTGTAAAATGAGATTACCTTGCAGATTACTCTTGAAGTACCTGATTGTGTCCACTGCAGTTTAAGATTTTGAAAGGAGCCTTGAATGGTACTGGGGATTAATTATCTGGTGAACTTCATATCTACATGCTCCCGCTTAAAGGAAAAACAGTGGTTTTGGTCCACCTGTCCCCTTAAAGCACAATCAACAAATATTATTCCAAATAATACTATATTTGCTGATCACCTTCATTTGATTTCTGTCTGACTGAGTGGTCTGTATCAGAATGACAGTGTCCTGCTGAAGAGCACACAAGGATGAGTATACAAGATTTTGGACCGACGTCACACAGCATATTGAAAACACCAGTTGAGGTGAATCAGCCTTTTGGAATAATGTTATTCAGCCCTACAACCCAGTTCTTGACACCTGTAAAATCTATGCCAAGACACAGTTCTGGCGGTCTGCGTTTCCCCAGCACCTTATTAAAACCCTTTTTACTTTAATTCGTCATCCATAGCTACATGTTGTATTTGACATTTATGTAAAACTGCAGTACTCTGGGTGCCATTGTCGCCATCTCACCATGGCTGCTGCTGCTGTAGCAGCTGCGCTCTGGCTGGCCTGCTGCTGCTGCGTTGCTTTAATCCTAGCCTGCAGGTGTGCCGGTGGGTGGAAGTACTTGCACTTGTCGCGCGAGCAGCGGCCCTTCACATAGTCCATGCAAACGATGACGGAGTTCTCGCTGCCGTCCACCATGCCCGCCTCTACCGGGTGAGCGTAGCGGCACTCGTTCTCACCCCGTGTGCAGTTGCCCCGTTGGAACTCACGGCACACCTGGAAAGGAAACAATGGAAATGATCGGAAACCCAGGAGAGTATGGCTGTATTTACTTTTCAGCTAAGTTCAGGTAAGTTTTAAAAAGATAAAATGATATTTCTTGTGCTCTTTTAACTTGCACTGCTGCAAATACCCTGACTTTGGTCGTACTATACTGGATAGCCATCATATAGAGATTTTCTTTTATTCCCTACATACCCCCTCTGACATTAAACACTACAGGTTAAACAGAACTGAGCCCAGAGCAGTAGCCATACCTCAAGCTTGTCTGTGCGAACATGCTTCTGAGTGGAGTTGCCGTTGCCCATGGTGATGCCTGTGGGGCTCCCCGGGACCAGCACGGGGGTGCTGGGCAGCAGCTCGGGCATGAGACCGATGCCAGGGCTCATGTGACTCATGTATGGATTTAATGCCATACTCTGACTGGTGGCCAGTGAGGGTGATACTGGAAAAGTGGTCTAAAATACAAGAACAGACCAAAAGGATAGAGGAAAAGATGGAGAGATGTGGTTCACTACTTTCAGTTAAAAGTTTGACTTCTCTACTTATGCAGGGCTTTTACAGTTCACTTAATTAGCTTACCATCACCTTGGCTTAGTAATTACAAGGCTGTACTAAATTACACTGGTTAACCATCAATCACTGTTTAAAACCATGCTTAATTAAAAAAAGACGTGGTTTAGTGGTTAAACAGCTGAACAACACTAGGAATGAAAAGGCGGACTCACTATGGGCTGTAGCTGGGCCCCTGGCAGCATGAACTGCACCTGCTGAGCCAACATGGCAGCTGCCGCCTTCTGCTGAATCAAGTTGTTCCGACCATTGATTTCTAGCTGGGTTTTCAGGTGTGGCGGCGGGTGCAGGTACTTACAGTTATCACGTGTGCAGCGGCCCTAAGAGTGAGTGAGACAGACAGACGGGGTGAGTCAGAAGAGCCAGTGGAGAGGGATCGAATGATAAATCGCTTCACATTTAGACTCAAAAGGACTTGGAGAATAACATTAAAAAGTAGTTCCTTACATGTCTGAGAGGCACTAATACAATACAATGTCGAAAGAAAGCATGAAACGATTAAAACGAGTGTCAGGAGTGCTGGAAATTCAGGAGCCACTGATAAGATAATACTGGACACGTGATCATTGTTATAACATTTTTTAGATTCATTACAATGATGCAGGAATATGGACAATAATCAAAGCATACACAGCAAAGGTCCATACAAAGCAAGTGTGCATCGAAACGTCAGTTAAATTTTGAATAAAACTGTTATATATGGATTTCTGTAAAGGTGCTCTGTGACAATGCCTATTGTTAAAGTCACTACATAAATAAAACTGTTGACTTGGATTACAAGAACTGATCACTTTAATTGACTGGGTTTAATCCAAATCTCAATAATCTGAAAACAAGTCACCTTGTAAGTAATGAACTTGGACCGAATGTGCTTTGTCAGCAGAAACTTCAGAAATAAAAACCTCTACTGGCAAAATATTATTGTACACATTTAACTAAAGAGACTGATATTTGGATTAGTATAGTAAGTGGCTTATCTAGGCACCTTCACTGGTTTCAAGTGTTTTGGTTTTTACATTATGCATTACATAATATTTTTTTTTAATTTTTAGCAGTACTGCAATGCAAGTGCATTCATTAAAAAGAATTTGATATAAAATCTTCAGATGCTCTGCATGTTTTAAGGTGTGCTGTATCTGGTGTCAATGTGGAAAACTATAAACTACTAGAGAATACCCCATATATGCTCATTTATGATGTGCAACATAAAAATCGCCACTGTCTACCTGCCTTTATCCTCTGTTTATTTGACTATATGCCTATGCCTAGGCTATGAAATATTTATAGACGCATTATGGAACCGCATGTTCGTTTTTCACAGCCAACCTTCCCCATATGGAGCCTTCCCAATGCATGACCGACTGAGCTGTTATTCACTTCCCATGACTTCAGCTTCTCTAATAGTCGGATACCCTGTACACTGCAGCAGGGTACATTAGCCAAGGGTGAAATTCAGTCAACTTACTGTAACTTCATTACCCCTGTGGAATAAATTGCACTCTGTTCACACTCTACAGAACAAGCACAAACTTCTTTGTTCACACACACACAAACACAGGGCTTCTTGTGAACACCAGGCAAACCTAGAAAACGGAGGTTTACCTTCATTAGGAGGGGCATGTTACAGATTCGATCCTAACTTCTGCCACTGTTATAATCAGTCGCTATATCCTGTTTACCACTGAAGCAAAAATACAGTTTGCATCTATATAGGGCAAAAGTGTTTATGTCTTTAAACCTTGTTAAGAATGAGTTCCTCTTCCTCTGTCCTCACTTAACCCTGGTATGAATGGTGCAAGTGTGTGAACTAGAAGTACTGGAAGTCAAAGTTAGCAGTGTGGGGGTGTCTTTGCTCTGAACATTGATGAGCTGCTGGCAACTGAGATGATGGATGCGGAAAGCTAGGGAGATGCGTTTACTCCCATCCACCAACCCACCCATCGTTCACATAACAAATGAATGCTGTGCTCTTTTAGATCAGTCCCAAAGTCACACCTCTCTCATTAAGCTGTTACATTTTTTGACTTATTGTACAATGGATAACACTCTTTCTTTGTCAAATCAGTAACTGGGGATTGCGCCAACCACCAAGCGAGTTTGCCATCTCCTGAATACTAACTGCTAGCCATCCATAATATCTTACTTCACCCTATACTCTGAACACCCTGCTACTTAATCTATGTTGCGTCTGGCCCTCTTCTCAAGAACTTACTGGTTAATCACAATTCTGAGTGTTCTTGTGAATGCCGTGTTTCTTTCATTTCTTCCTAACCGATTCTGTACCCAGCTTATCGCTAGATCAGATTTGATCTTGGGATCTCATGTTCTGGCTAGTCACCGTCAGAAATCCTGCACCTCTGCAACATGGATTCAGCAAGTTTGAACGAGTTGCCAAAAGAGGAACCTGGACCTGAGCATGCAAGGTGCTTCCCAACAAACTACTCATTTCATCACTGCCCAGATTCAGACTGCTGCCAAGTTGGTGAGTCCGCACCAGCTCATGTATCCAGATTGAGGTATCACTTCAGTTTCATAATGATATGCATGTGAATCACATAAAAAGAGTTAAAAATTATTTTCCTCTCTCTACAGGAAACCCCTAAAAATTTGGTATTAGCTCAGAGGCCAGTGAAGGCTTAGTAGATACAGCTGCTGCCAAGGTTGGATGATTTGGTCTGACTATTGTGCTAGATCATTATGATGGAAATTCCCCAAAATATAAGACATCTGACATCAAATACAGTGTACAATGTACTCGAACCACCTTCCAGAACAATTCTTGTATTCAACACAATTATTGTAATCAAACAGAAGACCATGGTGGCTTACCACCCTCTGAATACTACTACTACTATTACTACTAATAATAATGACACCCAAGATCACTGTACAATAACAGTAGAACTGACAATAACAAAATATAATGATAAACAACATATAATAAATCAAACGTCCTCCAAAAGGTGCTGCAGTCTAATTTCATTCAGCTGCGGCTGCTCACACTTCCACTGCAGGCCTAAGCCATCTGCATGGCCAGAGCCCCGCCGCTTCGAGCACGGTGACAAGGTACTGCAGAGACGCAGAGCTGCACAGAAAGTGAGCGGACAACGAGCAGCCCTGGAGTCGCTCAGAACACCATCCTCGGAACCTCGGTCCAGTGCTTCCCTCTGAGTGAGTTACATGTGATGTAACGTACGCAGGAGTTCATGTTCAAAAAGATGCGGTGTCTGGCTGTACCAGTCTTTGAGGAAGCGCATGCTAGCTTTCAC
>JAOVVG010000037.1:17739452-17755431 GCA_028566375.1 Leptodoras nelsoni | reverse complement strand
AGTAATCATACAATTAATAAAAAGAAATTGTAGGCATAGTACATGCAATAAAGGAGTTACTTTTAAAACACTAAATTTTAAGGACGTCATTTTGCACGTAATTCAACATTATAGTATTTATCATACACCACACCGATTACAAGAAATCAGCAACAAAACACGAAACAAAGTGATTTCCAATGCTAGGAAACAAAGCAGATTATTATTTGTGTGTGCATCTGGGTGCATGAGTGTGTGCACGCTCTCTCCCACATAAGCGAGTTTATGTGTTTATGGGCGCGTCATGTCCGTATGACCGCGTAAAACTGTCATAAAATGTGAGTGCCGTTCACTCTCGTGAAAAAATATGAACGCGTTCATGCACAAGACTGTATTCATGCACATACAGTACATTGACAGAGGGAGGTAGAAAGAGAGAGATGTTACTAGTAGCAACTCGGTGGTCCTTTCTCATTAATTTACATAATAATGGTTGGCGAGAAGGAGGGGTGACGTCCTCAGGATTGAGAAATCCCGACCATGTTCGTGTTAAACTGCTGGCCAGAACATTTTAATAGCTAACTCTGAATGTCAGTGCAGACTTTATTTGATTTCTCGGCTTTAGAGAAGATATACTGCGCTTAAAATGGATTTCACGACTAAATATAACCAGACGAAACAGTCAATGTGCTCACCAGCCACTTTATTAGGAACACCTGTACATTCATGCAGTTATCAAATGCGGTGGAAATGGCGAAGAGACAGGTCATAAGACGATAACAGGTTTGAGATGAGCGGAAGACTGTGCTAACCAAAAGCTGTTTATTGGTTTATTTACCATCACATCAGCGTCTATGGCTAGTCATGACAGGAACAAGGTTACATCAATACACGTTTCATCAGTACAAGTACAATGCATCTCCAATTCACCTAACTTGCATGTCTTTGGATTGTAGGAGGAAACTGGAAGACCCAGAGTAAACCCACGCACAAAGAAAGGACCCAGACCGCTCTACCTGGGAACGAACCCAGGACGTTCTCGCTGTGAGGCGACAGTGTTACACACCGAGTCACCGCACTGCCCCTAACTGAAGCTCTCGAGCTGTACCTGCATGATTATTATAATCATAAGTGTACAAGCAGCTGTGGTGTTAAAATAATAATGATGTGATCTTGTAAGGAAACTGAGCTGCTATGTTCGAGTTGGTGACCCCGGCCCAGAACAACATGAACATTCATTCATTCATTCATGTTCTGAATACACCTCAGATGGGAAACCATTTTACCTCAAAGCACGACACACACACGCACAATCACAAGCTAGTTTAATTCAGAGTCAGCGATTTATCTACCAGCATGGTTTAGAAAGGTGGCAGGAAACCCAAGAGGACACTGCTAGGACATCCAAAACTCCCGGCACCCCGTGATGCCTCACTGCTCCCTGCCGTCACCCACAACATTTCACGAAATTGTGCCAAAGATAATCGCAGCCGTGCTGATATTCCGTATAACAGCACGACCTTGATAGTGATGCTGCTTTTATACGACAGTTCTGCAAACGCCATTTATTAGTTAACAGTAGTTGATAAGCCACAACAGATTAGGACTGGTTTTATTCATTTATTCATTTTTTTTGGCTCCACCAACACAGATACTTCTGGGACTAGACTGTTGCCAAGCAACACAAACATTTTCCTGCACACTAGCTTGCTACTTTGAGTAGGACTACATATGGCTGCAGAAATAAATGAATAATACATTTAATAAATGAAATATAATACATTTAAATCTAATTATTTGTGGACATATGTTCATTTTTGCGGTGAAAACTTGAAATATATAACGATCATTAACTGTTAATAGAAGACATCTGTAACGCAGAGGGATACATGTTAAAAGTCCCAGTTCTGTTATACTCTATATATACTCTATATATCAGCAGTCATGGAATGCCTCTTGTTCAATCAGATTACTTGGCCAGAACCAACTGTTGTATAAATAGTGATTAATAGTGACAGAGGACAGTGTCACAGTGCAGCATAATAAATGTTGTCTGCCGTCTTCCGCATACAGGAACTCATTAATGCCTATTATTGGCTAGTGTCACTGTGACTGACAGGGGAAGGAGTATGCAACTCCTCCACCTCAGAGAGCACAGTCAGTTTAGCTCTCTTGGCTCTTGGCCAGGAATGGCTGTAGCATTGTTGGGATTGAATCTTGCATCCTCCTGATGATAAAATGAAGCCTGTCTGATTTTTTACACACTGACAGCTATCAGCTATCACTACCATAGATGCTGTGGGGGAAAAAATAAATAAATAGCGATGCTCTACTCGACTAAACATTTCAGCGCGGTCCGGATTTGCGTGCTTGTGCATGAATAACCCATATGATCGAAGACTATAAATGAACAGCAGGTGCAAAATGAAGAAGCCTACGCTGCAAAAGAAAAACGATGTGCCGTTCTTGATGGCTTTTGTGTAATATGCTATCCTTCCTATAGACTGTTGTTCTCCCAGAGCATAACATTAATAATATGCAAAACACATGGGCATTAACCTGCCACGGTGCATTTCTTGAGCGTACTGGATGTTCCACACTGCGCTTTGAGACATGATTATAAAACCTTTCTGACTATGGTGCTATGTAATAAAGACAGGCAATAAATTCTAACTGATCTGAAATCATGCAGTGTGAATAAAGGGTATAGAGATGAAGCATGATCGGCGGCTCTGATCACCACAGGAAGAGACACGAGCCATGTAACAGTGTACAGGTTATAACGCACAGGAAACGGTGTTATAACGCATACACACACATTGCTATGTTCAACCCATACTCAGGCTTAGTGGATGGGTTAAACGGAGGTGAGGGTGGGAGTGAAACACAACTCCTCAGCATGGATACTGCATACTGGTGCACTGCACAACATACCCAATGCAGACATACAGTACATGCAGTATATGCAAGCAAAGCACAGTAGCAAAGCTGCACTAGAGAATAATGCGAGTAGTAATACTCCGAGCTCTGTAGTGTTGCCCGGGCGCAGTCATTAATCATTTAAAAGGGTTCTGTCCAGATTTCACATGCTGTACAGTCATATTGTTTTGCAGCTGCGTAATATATACAACGCAATGAGCTGCTGCATAATGAAGCGCTCGTGTGCAGTCACGACGCACATACAGAAAAAACTAACCGATCATGCTGACCTTGTCCTCTTAATACCGAGCCATTTAACACCCCAGCCGATAACCGCAGAGGTTTCTGACCTCAACTGTATTTCAAACCGTGTTAAAAACTGTAGGATGGAACCGTGGACATATGACTCCTACCAAGCATTTTCGTTATTGTAGGTCTGACCAGTGCAGACGAAAGCGATTTCAGAACTCCCCAACCATGAATGTTTCTAAATCAGACAGCGCAACTCTGCAGCTCAGAACCCACAGAGCCTGGAAGTTCTGCTTTAGTCGGCTGTGCAAAATAAAGCAGAGCAAGTTTTTTTCCTACACTAATCTCAGCGCTAAAAGATGAAATCCTTCTGGTTTTGTCGTTTTATAGTGATTCGTTCCAAAAAAAAAAATGCTTTGGGAACGATAACGGGATACAGACGTACGGACGGACGTACGGACCATCTGTCTGGAGCCGGAAATCTTCACGAGGCTTTCGTATGCATTCGTTGCTTCTTCATTCTGGGAATTTGATTTTAAAAATAAATCACGGACTCATACGACGTCGATGCATGTGTACGAGTAATCTGATAAAAACTGTCTGTGCAATGCGACACCGCCAGCCAGGGCAGAGGCAACGTAAATAAACTGGAAATAAACAAGTTTTGGATGCTCTGTGAAAGAGTAACAGGGTTAGGGTTAGGGTTAGGAGAGCATCCTGAAGCAGAGTGCAATATCTAAAGCGTGGGTTTGATCAAAAAGCATCTAGTGAAATCCTTGCGAGCAGCTGAGTCTTTTTCTATTCTGGTTAAAAGGTGCAGAACTGAAACTGTAGGCTGCGGATGAAAAAGGAGAAGTATGCGCTTCTGAACTCAGACGAGCTGCTTGCCATCACTGTTAACCCTAAACTACTTTTTCTGGTGAATATAAACAAAACGGAAACAATGAACCTCGGTTGTCCTAATCGTACAAGAATACGAACAGCCCCTAAAATGATATCCCATAGTGACGTCAGCTCAAAGTCTATTTTTTCGTACTTGTGCGGAAATTACAAGGTTACGCATTACGAGACGTTTCGTACGATACGTTTCGTATAGCCGCGTCTCGACTTTATCGGCTTTGTCGCAGGTGCGACGAGATGATGCAGCGGTCATACTGCCATGAAGAAAGATGTGCCGTGTTCCGGGCGGTCATGCTTTCCGTTGCGTCTGAGTGAAAAAGAGAAACGGGGGGAAGAGGAGCGTGGGGCGGGAGCATGCAGAGGCAGAGCTTAAAATGGACGCCAGACGGTTGAGGTTGAGGTGAGTAAGAGGAGTGGTTAGGAGACAGGCGCCAGCAGCTGCACGAGTTAAACCGAGAGAGAGAGAGAGAGAGAGAGAGAGAGAGAGAGAGCACGGCCTAAGAGCAAAATAATTAGGTTAAGTATCTCTAATCCCCTTAGCCTACCCCTGCGCTGAAATCTCCGTTCACAAAAATGTCCAGCGTCCACACAGAAACAAACAAATACAACACGCGTGTTAAATTTACAGAATCCCGGCAAGATTATCTGTCTTTTTACAGCAAACTTTTTTTTGACTTCCATTCGCCACCCAAACCAGTCAGACCAAATCCTAAAACAGCTCAAAGGAAAATAACTAATAATTAGTAAAATAAGACGGCATTTAGTCATCCAGGACGTAATGAGTTAAAACACGACGGCGGTGTTGCACAAGCTTAACGTGCTCATTTCTGCATGCATGAGCTCAGAGATGCCCATGATTGGCTGACGTCCCTGCGATTGACAAGTGAGAAAGCGTTACGCCGTCCCGCCCACCAGATTTTGCTCTCTTGTTAACTGGTTCCATGGCATCGGGTTCAAAATTACGGGGAGGACGCTTTTCCGGTGCGCTACCTGGGAACATTGCTGAATGTTTGAGAGATAACGACGTTCCTGTTACCGCTTACGTTATAACAAACAGCCGTGTCCTCACCGCCCCGACTCCTTCCCTCTCCTGACGTCAATAAGACAAAAAAACAGCAATGTGACGTTACAGAGAACCCGGAAAGTCTCCAGTGCTCTACACCTTACTGACGGTGTACGCTTTAATCACGCGTCTCCTTACAGAAATCACTGTATCAACATTACCAATGTAACTAATCTGCTTATTATTACATTATGTATGTAGAGCATCCAACAACTCAGCTCCTCTGAATAAACGGTTACTATAGAAACGATAGCACATTAGAACGCATATTTATGTATTGGTATAACCCTGTGGTTTGAATCGCGGCCGGCTCTACTCTCAGAGCTTCCAATTAGAGACGATTAATCAACACTTCCTCACTAAACTAACCAGAACTAACCCTTTAACCTCTTAACAGCCGCCCAATCTAAGTGATATTAAAGCTGACCCCTACGATGAAATCTTTTTATTTGACGCCCGTCTGAGCAGAAGGAAAAACCACGCAAACGATTTATATATATTTTTTACTGCACTTCAGACAAAAGCAGACTCTGATGAATATAATCTACGCCAACAGACGACCTGAGATCAGTACCTGAGGCAAGACAGATGGTAATTACTGCTAAATAAGATGTCTCGGAGATTACAAGTTAATAAAGTAAGATAAGCGTGAGATTATATGCTCAGAGACGCAGCCTAATCCGTTATGCCTATGTACTTTATTATAAACACAGCCTTGCCAGAGCATTCAGGCTTGCTAAGCAGGTCTTTGTAATGATAATAAAGGAGTCATTTCTTTATGAAAGGTTCACGCTCGGTTGTGGTAAACAGTGAAGCGTCAATGTGACTTATCCTCCTGTGAGCACAGGGTCGCTTGTGTCTCTGCCCTAGATCGCCAATTACAGAGGGATTGGCACCATGCGGCACCTTTTCCCCTAGCACAACTAGTCAGCGCTGGTCTGTAAGGAAAAGGGGAAAGTAGTGTGTGTACAGTAACGTCAGACAACGGCGTGGAAACACAGATAGCAGCACAAACGAGCTAGACGAGTACAAAGTCCACAAGCTCGTAAAGGCACGGAGGCGAGTCAGGACATGTATCGGGGTGACTGGAAACGCTCTGCGTGGCCTCATATCATACTGCTTGCTTCTACAAGGTCCAACAGCTGCCCTGTTCCCAACCCCAATCCCTATCACCAACCTGCTTTATTAACGTCCTACAACCTGCAATACGTCTTCTGTTCCATGCTTTTCTGTTTACAGATTAAACGCTCAGATCGGAGGACTAATTACTGCTTCTCAGTCCTTCGTCACGTCCGTAAGTGGCCGTTGCGATGTCTGGTCTAAATGAGGAAGGGCAGAACAATGAGAGCACTCAGAGTTAGACGTTCCACCTAAATCCAACACAGACATGTAGAGGCGGATGATTGTGCAAGGGAGCGCTAAGATTAGCAACAGCATTTAATATTCCCCCAACAGCGCAGGAAGCAGATCATACCGCTGCCCGCGATCGATCCCTGTGTCCGAACTGCCTTAGCCGCTATTCCTTACGAACAACAAAGTGCATTATGGGTGCGCAGTGGCTGCAAGGGTACATCAGTGGGACACCGGATCACCTTTGCTTTTCACTGGGAGATTTCCTGCGCACACACCGCTCCATGTCAAGTGCGAGCAAAGGTTTTTGCTGGACGTTTAGCAGGACGGTCTCTCTGTGACTGACAGTACTCCGTCTCGCATTGGCTCTGACCCTGATGCGGGTGGGTGAAACCACATCCTGTACTCCAGAGTGGCATCACAACCTTCAAACATACTGGTACTTCAAAATGAAGAGAAATATTGATTGAATTTTTGTCATGAAAAACACTGTGGTGCCTCGTACACCTTTCACCAGGCCTGAAACGCCCAAACCTGGCGTAAACTTGTTAGAGATGGAGGTAACCATTCCACCCCCTGCCTCCCCGGTCCCTGGAGTGACGCCTAACCCTGACCCAACGTTTTCAGCAGAGAGGGTCTCATCTGACTCCATACCAGAGCCCGAGCCTTACACATACAACAAGGACAAAATACACAACTTTTGCAAGAAATGTCCAGTTTCCATGGATCAGATATGATAAATTGAACACCACGGCACGTTGCATTTATAGCAAAGAGTGCAGCCAGAGCATGGGATTTATTCATCAGAGTTCTTCAAGCACTAAACATCAGCACTATTTACGTTTTAATTTTTTTGTTTATACTGTAATTTAAATACAAAGATAAAACATTCATCTGCACCTTGTGTTTTCACTCTTTATAATCAAGGCCTTGCTGTGTTAAGAAACTGTATCATCTGGTCATTATTGCAGCACCAAAGTGAAATGAAAACTGTCTGAAGCCCTGACATGCTGGATCTCCTCCATAATGATTTCTTTCTTTCTTTCTTTACTAACCTATTATGAGTTTACGTCCAACATAAACTCAGTACAAAGGCTGTGTTGTTATTAATGTCGTATAACCAAACCCGAGTTCTAAAGGTGCCTTAGGTATATAAGTCCTTTTTTTTTTAAATGTCAATCAAGTGGAGTCCAATAAGATTTGAATGTGCTTTGTTCCTCGCTGACCACGCCCCTGTTTCCACCCACGTTCACAAAGCCCCGCCCTCACACTTCACGGCGGTTCGACTAGAGTTAGCACACCGATTAGATTTAGCATTATCCAGGACTGTCCTGACATCACCTCCTAGCACGTTCAACAACTCGAACGCCAAGTAACAAGCCGTGACACAAACAAGCACAGTTCCACTAGTAATGATTTATGAGGAAGTGAAGGGGCGGAGTCTGCGTGGCTATAAAATGTCTGATACAAGTACACGGCCAAGCCAAAAAATACAAACACAGATTCTGGACCGGAAGTCAGACTTCCAAACTTTTGGGGATTTTCTTTTTTTGTTTGGAAACAACGGCTTAAACCTTTTTTTCATTTCCACATCATTTTCACTGGTAACAAAAATGAAAGAGAGAAAGAGAGAGAAAGAGAGAGAGAGAGAGAGAGAGAGAGAGAATGTGAGAAAGAGATAGACAGAGAGAAAGAGATAGAGAGAAAGCAATAGTTAGAGAGAGAGAGAGAGAATGTGAGAAAGAGAGAGAGAAATAGAGAAAGGGCAAGCAATAGAGAGAGAAAGAAAGAGATAGACAGAGAGAAAGAGATAGAGAGAAAGCAATAGTTAGAGAGAGAGAGAGAGAGAGAGAGAGAGAGAAATAGAGAAAGGACAAGCAATAGAGAGAGAGAGAGAGAGAGAGAAAGAGAGAGAAGATATGGATAGATAGAGTGAGATAGATAGAGAGAGATAGATAGGGAGAGAGAGAGAGAACGAGCCAGTTGATATCTTGGCATGGCGTTATGACAGGGCCGCAGTCCACATCACATTGTGTGAAATCAAGCAGAACAAACTGCCTCTCTCTCACACTCTCACACTCACACACACACACACACACACTCACACACACTCTCAGTGCCACTAGCCACTCTCTGTAACCCTGCCATGTCCCATAACCTTTTACTGCATCACGCTTTACACCCAAATCATGTGTGAGCCGTGCAGCGACTCTGGCGGCCCATCAGGAAGCGTCGGCGTGACAGAAAGGGCCGGGCGGAGGGAGCAGACAGAAGGCCAGCGCTGATGTTCTGATCTTCACTGCAGCCTGAATGTGCAGGAGCAAAAGGTCAGCATGCTCACTGGCCATGCATTTCCTGTAGGCGTGTTCAGCTGCAGCCCGGGCCATTACTGTAATGACAAAGTGGGAGCACAGGAAACTGCCTACAGGAGCTGTGGATGAAGGGAAAACAAATGTGCACAACCCAGCAAGCCATTATCATGGAGAACCTTGAGCTTATCCTGAGGCAACAAGCAGGAAGTTGCTTAAAATCTCTCTCACACACACACACACACACACACACTACTTGCGTGTCTATTTCTGTTCTAACTGAACTGAATAAATCCCTGCATGTAGCTCACCTTTCCGCCTCACTGTGGGACTACAGACAAGATCAACAGCTGCACCCGTAAACACACTCCAACTTCCAGCGTTTCATCTGTGTACAAAAACATGCGGGTGTGTAAAATGTGCCAGAACGCAAGAAGCCATTAGGAAAATGACATGTTATAACAGGCATGGTTCAAGGCCACATGCAAAGCGCGCAGAGGCTCGGTATCTTCCCAGGATCAGCGGCTTTAACATAAACATATGTTGGCGTCCACACGGAGCTGTCAGGTCGGAGCACCGCGGCGCACTCGGGCAGGTTTACTCTGCTGAACGCCGGCTTGCTAACTGCGGCACGGTGCAGAAGCACTTACCTGTGCAGACTCGTGTTTTGCTCAGGGACGGAGGCAAAGTGCTGAACGCCGGCCCACGATTTCTACAGCCAACTCTGCGCAAACAAGCGACTCGTTTCTAGCCGCGTCCCGCTCGCTGGTTGCTGCGCGGAGCTTCTCCTTCTTTCTCTTTCTTTCAGCCGTTTGTTTTTCCTTCCACCAAGTTCACCACTTCTTCACTTCTCCTCCGAGGTGCGGGT
This sequence comes from Leptodoras nelsoni, assembly GCA_028566375.1. Lineage (NCBI taxonomy): Eukaryota > Metazoa > Chordata > Actinopteri > Siluriformes > Doradidae > Leptodoras > Leptodoras nelsoni. The sequence goes on along the minus strand of JAOVVG010000037.1, from coordinate 17,745,794 downwards.
CCCTCAGCGGCTTTGTGCAGCAGCGCGATGCGGGGGTTTGAGGAGAAAAAGGGGACGAAAGCGAAGGAGGAAGCGTGAGGTGAAGTTGCTAGCGGCTGGTAGGCAGCAGGCGAGGCGAGGGAGGAGGAGGAGGAGGAGGAAGGGGGAGTGAGCATGGAGTAGTGCACTACAGCGGCAGCGTGCACTTCACTTCCTCCATTTTAGGGGAATCCCAATTCCTGCTCGAACGGCCAAAATAAAGCCTGTTGCCAGGGTGGAGTCGGGAAAGATGTTGAAGGAAAAGCCACCCGAGACTCCCATTATTCCACCTGACCTCGAATAATCAGTCACAACCCAAATAACTCAAGTAATTTTTTTTAAATCAGTTTTAACTTCACTACGACACCACGGCGTGCTTTTAAACACTCAAATACACAAAGCAGCGTTCACACGGCAAACTCGTATTGTTTATTTCACAAATTATTTATTAACTGAGACTTTGGCGCCACCCGCCGGTGATGAAGTCACATCCGTGTTCGTTTTCCGGGTCATGGGCCGTGTCTCAAATCCCATTCAAGGCTCAATCAGCCGAAGGTAACTGGCCTGATTCACTAAAGTACATATGAATTCTACATATTAGACAAGGCCACTACATTATTCATTAATTCATTCATTCATTCATTTTCTTAACCGTTTATTCCTTTTCAGGGTCATGGGAGAGCCGGTGCAGCATAGGGCGCAAGGCATGAACAACCCTAGATAGGGCGCCAATCCATTGTAGGACACAGACACACACACTAGGGCCACTTTAGAGACACCAATCAACCTAACGTGCATGTCTTTGGACTGTGTGAAACCGGAGTACCCGGAGTAAACCCACGCGGACACAGGGAGGACATACAGACTCCACACAACAGGGACCCAGACCCGGGGATCGAACCCGGGACCTTCTTGCTGTGAGGCGACAGTGCTACCCACCGAGCCACCCGCCCGCCACTACATTATTTAAGACTTAAATATGTAAACAAACAACATATATTATGGGACTATATTATGAACCAATTTCATTCATTGTTTTTGTTTTTAAGCTGATTTGAGCTCCCTTAGAATAACTCCTGCCGTACATACCTTTGGAGAACCTTAAATGATATTAGCACATACTTTTAGTGCACTCCTTTTTCTAGCTACAAAAAATGCCATTTTGTTGCAAAAATCTGTGAGAGCAAGCAAAAAAAAGGTCCTTACTTACTTTTGTGGCAGAGGGAAATGAGTGTTGGGGGGAATCGCTCCTTTCTGGAAAACGCTGCCTAGAGACCTTAAATATGAAGGCAGCCACAAATCCAAATTATAATACCCACATGTCAGTGTTCACACACCACAGCTACAATTAATATCAAAATTTATTTGAGTAGCAACAAATTGCATTCGGGTTACCAGCATATTCACACATCTATCTGTTCATACAGTTTGTAATATAGCTTATGTTAGGAATTACAAATAACGTGATTTGCTACAAGATTTTATATTGAAGCCAGAGGCTACATAATCAGTACAGTACGAATGCTAGAAAAAGATCAGACACCGCCACCTACAATCAAATGTCGTAGTGAAAGTTCCATAAAGAAACAAACCTCTTTGATTCAATAGCATTTTTAACAACAGAAATTCAGTTAAGGATCTTAAGGTACACTGGTACATAGGGAGGATTGCAGTGCGCATGGATTTAGTTAAAAAAAAAAAAAAAGGCGGTAGACACCAGTGAAATTCACCCAGTCCCTACTTTTGTCTGTCCGACTCAAAGAACTGCACGTTTTCCATGTGCAAATCTAGAACATAAACTTTGTGTTCTGGAGTTTGATTGAATAGAAAATGCATTGCTTGGCAACCTGGTGGGGAATCTATGAAGGTCAGCAATTCCACCCATTTTTTTTATTCAATGCCCACTGAGTCATCACCATTGCTCCACATTGTCCAAATAGTCCTCTATAGTTTCATTCTCATCATCGTCCTCCCACCATGGATCTTCTGATTCCACTCCTACATCATCTTCTAGCATTTTCCCCGTCTCGTCCTGTTTTGGCTCATTAAGCCTGGTGGCTAGGGACTGCCTCGTGTGTTGTGGTGGGGTTTTAGTGGGCTTAGATCCCTTCCCCCCTGTCCAATGTGGCACCTTAGCACGCAGCCTCCGTCTCTCCTGCTGGCGCCGTTGGCGAGCCTGGCGTCGCTCCTTCTGCCGTGCATACTGGAAGCGCTGCAGGAAGAGGTCGCGTGCGTACTCGTACAGCTCCACGTCCCAGGCGTTGAGCTCACGGATGCGTTGCTGCGTCTCGGAGGCCACGTCGACGCTGGCGGCACGTGTGCCGTTGAGCTGAGTGAAGGGTGCGATGAAGGCCAGGCGGAAAGTACGTTCAAACAAGTACTGCGTCTTGCGTTGGTACTCAGTCAGGCCAAAGAAAGCCATGCGTCTGAGGTTGCGCTTGGCACTTTCTAGTAACACGGAGCCTCGCTGTTGATCGCTCATGATCGATGCGTTGTAGCAGCCCACGAGGCTCAGGTCGGCCAGCATGCGAGTCTGACGATTGTTGGCCAAGTTGTAGGGGCACGACATGAACTCGGCGAGCGAGCAACCTGACCAGTCGTCACCCGTATAGCAGCTGGGAAGCTCTGCCAGGGTAGGCGCCCGGCCATCGCACATGTGCAGCGAGGCTTTCCACGTGGCACCACGCTGCACATGACGCCACTCGCTCAGGTAGCGTGACACGGGATCCCGCAGGATGGTGATGTAGTAATAGTTCCTGCTGAAAGAGAGAAAAATAAATGAACAACGATATAGATTTCTAATACACATATTGCTGTCAATTCTAAAACAAACAAGTGTTGATTAAACCTCAGGAAAGTGCAGGAATATTTTCTAGAAGGTTGCTACTAGTCTTGGGCAATCTAATGATTTAGCCGTTTCTCCACTGCCACAATATTCAGTGACCGTTACTACAATTACATTATTACCAGACCTGCTTATATGGAATTGGTGATGCATCTTATCATTTCAAAAATAAACCAAAAGAGCAGTGTTTTTTTATTTCCCAAATAAAATAGGAGCTGAGGCAATCGATATAAGAATCTGCCATGTTTTGCGCAGGTGTTAAAGGTGTATCCATGCACCCTCTCTTTCTGTCAAACTCAGCAGAAAACATATTGAGTTCATTAACATGTAGTTAACATTATTAACTAAATTTATTACACATGCCACCACAAATTCATCCAAACCTGCAGCAAATCAAAAATGCAGTTTTTCCATCATTTGAGCTGAAATATTTCAGTGACATCCATACTAAAAGAGGTCAATTGCGTCTACCACAAAGTGTTAAAGTTGATCATTAGAAAGTGATTAGATCCGCAGTACACTTTGAGCAACAGCAGTATAACAGAAAATCTCATCCATGTGGGCATTGTACAACTGATTTGCAAAAGGAATATAATAAAAATGTTCTGTTACGCTCCTTATTTACTGCATGATCACACACTTCCTGTTTACTGAAGACTTATCTCAAGATGCACCATTCAGCTGGGTTGGCACTGCCAACAAGCAGTTCCTGACTGCACACCAACTTTGGCATTAGTTAACTGGGGCTAGTTGTTGAAATGTCAAATCTAAACACATTCAATACGTTAAATTAGGAATACCTTCAAGAGCCGATGCTCAATCAGAGTAGCAGAATCGGACATATTTAGATCTCCCTGAGCTATATGGTCTGATCTACATGCTTCAGGGCTACCATAGTCTTTCCAATCAACTTGCACATTTTACTATAAAGTGCTTTGCGAGGGGATTCATGAGCCACATCAGAAGCAGATTTCCCGCTATACAGTCCCCACTGGATTCCTTATAACCCTAACCATTCAACTGCTGAGTCCATATTCTTTGCCATTCCCTTGGCCCTGACCCACCTATGTAATGTATTACATCTACTCAACAGAAATCTACAGGTAAACGGAGCTTGCTGAGCCTGAACTCCAACATCCGTAACTAGATCCTAGACGGCCTAACTGCGAAATCTGTAGTCAGTACAGCACCTGCGGCACTATCGAAGTGAGTAATGCAGCCCCCTACGGCGCGTATCTGCACAGTCCACTGCTGTTCACACAGCTGACTCACAACTGTGCAGATCACATCCATATATCATATCCTCAATCTGACAACAACGGTGAACAATAAGAGTGACGCAGCGGCTCAGGACGATGTCTGAGAATTTTAATGTGTCGGGTGCAGTGGACAACGAGTACATTTCTTACAAACGCACGTTTACACAGCAAACAATTTGCTTAACCCGATTTAACTGACTGGTGGTCACGTATTACATAAGTACATCATAACAGGGCTAATCAGATACAGGCTATGACTAATATACAGAATAATCAGTGCTGTTCCTTGAGAGAAAATGATATCAGTCGTTTAAGGATGGATAGAAAACTGGACAGCTCATGTTTCCTTAAGGAAGATTTACATTTTCTTATCCCACAAATTCCGAGTTTTAAAAATACTCAGGGTTATGATGGTAACTGGTGTAGGCTAGAAATAAATTAGCAAAGGCATCTTAAATAAATTCTTTACAAAGTGGAAAAAAAACACCTTAGATGCAGGCTATAGTTGAAGACACAAGTTTAGATACACTTAGTCTTTAAAACTCATATTTATCCCCTACACATATTCCGTGGCAACACACTGTATGAGGCATTTAGTTATTACAAAGTGACTACTGAACTAAGTAATAATAATAATATAATAATAATAATAATAATAATAATATTAGAGGAGCATTTGTAAGCTTTAAGTTAAATAAGCAACACAAGATGGGAAATCAAGTGTCATTTTCCAGGCTACATTAATGCCATCATAATAAAATCCAGCAAATGTCAAGCTAAAGCTAGTCTGGGCAATATGATCACATGGTCAGGTCATGGTCATGGTTTCTCTGAAATTCCACATTTCCTAGAAGCCAATAGGACTCCGTTAGTCTGTGTTCATCATGTAAAATTCCAATTCTACCAACAATCCCACTCATACCATTACTACAGTTCAGGTAGTGTGACATCAGCAGACATGATAAACGATATGTAGACGATTTTTCCTCAATACAACTTCAAATACAAGTTAAAATGGGAACGCTGATGAGATGAAAACGAAAATTAAGAAGGGAAGCCAGTTTTACCAGATGCACCAGTAAAGGAAACATACAAATAATGGGATGCCAGCTAGACGGACTATCTGTGGGCAGAGCAAAAAAACCAAACATATTATGTAGCCATACTGTCTCCGAATATCATCTGCTCGATCTTAATTTCTTATTTATAAATCCCTTAAATGACAGCAACATTGCACTTGCAGTCATGCTTCTATACAGAGTATCGGTCACAGCTGTCCTGATATCCAGTACAACCACACTCTTGCTCGTGTCATACTGCTTACTTATAAACACTATCCAATCAGAATCCTATTCTGACTAAAATGCCCACTGCAGTATCATAATACGGCATCAGAAGACGGAATGCTCATAACAATATAACCATTATATTTGACTAATGGCTCCAATGGAAATCATTTTTATACACTGCAGTAGGAAAAAGAGTAAAGCACGTGATGCCTGAAAGGCTGGATCTCTTCAGTAATCCAATAAACAGAAGGATCATTGCTATTATCAGATATCCATGGTCCTGGAGAAACGATGTTTCATTAGAATGTATAGAGGCGCTATATAGGCGAATGACTACAGTACATAGCTATATATATTTTTTTTTATTTTTTATTAATCAGTTTTTGATCCGTTTCTTAAAATCACATCGACGCGTCATGACACAAACACATTAGTGCAGACGTAAACACCAGGTTTAGCTCTGTTACTTGGAAACAGGGAAAGCAGCTTGATTTGCAAGTGCATGGCTTGTTCATTCAGCCACATTAGCTTCATTTGTAAGAGTTGTGTTTTCTGGAAGCTTTTGTTAATTATTCTTGTGAATTACTTTTGTTCATATTCACCGAGGAGCACATGCATTTATTTTATATCATTTTTCTATTGTAAAGTTAATCTGCCTGGCTTTTTAAATGAATGAACGTATTCACAGACGTATTCTCGTTTATGCTATTTGATGTAGCTGAGAGAAACTCGGTACGATCTGCGGATATACAGTATGTGTTTGTGCGCTCTGGCTGACCGTCCGTTAATGCTCAAATTTCTTAGTCAGCTCCCGACTGCAGCAACAAACCTGTATGTACATACACCGGAGGGCCTGCTTTTCTATATATATATATATATGTGTGTGTGTGTGTGTGTGTGTGTGTGTGTGTGTGTGTGTGTGTGTGTGTGT
>JAOVVG010000037.1:17698381-17721398 GCA_028566375.1 Leptodoras nelsoni | reverse complement strand
CCCCCCCCCCCCCCCCCCCCCCCCCCCCCCCCCCCCCCCCCCCCCCCCCCCCCCCCCCCCCCCCCCCCCCCCCCGCTACAAATCGGCACGTTAGCCATTTTTTACTCAGTACCCTCTTTTGAGGCTTGACCCTCATCTTTTAACATTATAAACAGAAACGCCTGCTTCAGGGATTTTGTTCTTAAGGCTTACCCATATCTATGCCGCACAAAATGGCAATCAGAAGCATACACACATAACAGGTGTTTAACTCCGGTGATTGTGTACCTGCTACATTTTGCTTCACTCAGTCTAAACACGGTATAGGAATTTATTAATAAGCTATCTTAGGAAAGGCTCTCTCAAACAAAAAGTCATTCATACCTACTCTCACACACTTCCGTGCGTACGCATACACGAACACACACACACACACACACACACACACCTATTATATAGAGCAAATCTCAGCCTGTAAAGCTCCTTTTGAAGAAAAAAAAAATGAATGTGTCCATGTGGTACTGTAAACACTGATAATGAATTTGGGAAGCAAAGTCCAGTTGAAAATTGTAGGGAAGGGAGCTGTTTCTGTTTCAGAATCCCAAGTACATGAGAGTCCATTTGTATTTAAAAGAAAAAAAAAATATTAGGGTGAAGTTATTTGAGTATTAATAACTTGAGAGTCTTTCCTAGATGGCAGGCAGACCATAGTCTTAAAAGCGGCCTCTTTTCTTTGTTTTTTTTTTTTTTAAAAAAGCCCTCGGACAGTTTCTTCTCCACACTTAATGCTTGTCCTTCTCCTCTGAAGCGCTCTTATCTGGTGTGGGAGGTCAGGAGGGTCAGAGCAACGCCTGCCAATGTCAGCACCAGGCTGCACGGTGCCAGCCGCACACCACTGGAGGACCCCGGTATGTCCTGAATTTTGCGGGGATTGACAGGCCGTGGTGTAGAGAAATACATATCCGTGTCGTTTTCACAGGAGGAAGAATCACAGCCACTGCCGCTACCCTCTCCTCCACTGCCATCCTCTATAAAAAAAAAAAAAAAAGTAAAGAGAACAACAGAGTTAAAATGGTTTTGTCCAATGACACTAGTGTTTTACTAATAGGCACGCTAAAAGACACTGTTTCAGCAGGGTCCACACTATAGTGTTTTTCCCTGCTCTAATACACCCATTTAAAGCTCATCAGTAAATTGTTACTTCATCAGTTACTTGATGCGGACATGTTGGAAGCAGGAAGAACACTACGATGGGCACATAGGTACCTGACCATTAGTGCTGGGAAGCCTTGCCCGAGGAATGATGCGATATACACAGCGAAGATTATATCATGTTAAAGTACTGTACGTGTGCTCAGTTCTTACCACCGTCATATGTCGTGACGTCGTTTCCACGGTGAGCTTCTTTCAGCCATGTGGTCATTTCCTTCAGCACAGCAATCTGTCTGCGAATCACAACGTCCGGCTTGGTGATGTCCACTTCTACATGAGGATTGGAGACCTGATTTGCTAGGCCACTGCCCAAGAGCACAGACTCGTATCTGAGACAATAAAAATAAACAAAAGAATTAAAGAAACATCTTGCCATAAGTAGAATGACAGAACTCAGAAAGTGCTCCAGTCAGGGCTGGCGAAAGTATAGGGTGCTGCACCCCCTGTTGGAAAAGGCAGACATAACAGTACGTACATAAAACGTATTAAAACATTTAAAATAAATTATAATACTTGAAGTTTTGTTAAATAATTAGCAATATTGAATAATTATTAAGGATGACATAGTTGCAATCGAGAGCCTTTCCAGCCTTTTAACTTTGTTTTTCCTGGTAGACATTTTAGAACAGCAACTTTCAAATCATGCATTCACACCCTCTCTGTATGACAAATGGAAGTGGCTGCATTACATTACTGAGACTGTTCAAGATTTCCGTTTTGCTGTGATTAAAGACAAAGTTCCAGTCCACCATGTCACAGAAGAAACTCATGCATTGTCCCTGATGAATCTCCTCACCCCCTGAGTGCCATGCCATGTTTAGAGTAATATAATCATAAGAGCACTCAGTTCAGAGAGAATTTGTTTAGGTTTATTATGCGCCGACACTGAGTAGTTACATTATCATTAAACAGTAATTTCACACTGATATGTTGTTGTGTGCTGTGCAATTGCAACCCCACCCTTTATTTCAGCACCCCCTGTTCAGAATACATTGCCACAGCTATGGCTCCAGCTCACCTGCTCTTGGCTGTGCCGTTCCAGCACTCGTCACCTTGGGTGACCCTGTCTCCAATGCAAACCGTCTCCGGTAAAGTAGACCAAAACTTTTTGGCATGCTTCAGTTTCTTCTTCACATCTGCCACCTGGGTGACAAATTGCCATGAAAATTGCAGTTAGGTTTTTAACATTCTGTCCCGCCTTAGACAGAAATGCTTTAATATTAAATTGGCAAGCAGTGGCAATTTAAACAGAGATCTGAGTTTCCTATGTGGAACCAACCAGCAAAAAATGTGCATTTACCAGTCTATCCATGTTGGTGCCAGCTGCAGTGGTGGGTCTGGCATCTGGGCTGTAGGGGCGGAAGCGACCAGGGAATCCAGAGTCTTTCGTAGAACGCCGGCCACGTAATTCTTTCTTTGGCTGGCCACAGCCCTGAAATACCTGAAAGACCAAAACAGGATGGAATTTATACAATTTACAAGGCATTTATTGAGTTCAACTGTTTTCCATGTGCCTAGTATGAATCATACAAATAGGTATAATTTGGGTTACTTTTTTTTTTCTCCAATTTTGCACTCCACAAATCTAAAGGGAAGTCTAATGCTAGAGTAGCAAAAGTCTCTCAATCATTGCTCAGAAACCATGGAGATGTAAAATGGATATAAAATAAATCATGGAAAGAAATAAAGCACAGAAAACAGAGCACATCCAAAACACCTAAATCATTATTAATCATTTTTTAAATAAATGATAACTATTTTTATTTGAGAGACCCTTCCCTAAGCGTCATTCATTGCTCATGCAAACATTTGCACAGATTGCGTCAATGATGAAATATAATGCTGTTGTAAACTATTTTCCCACCCTGAGATGAACAAAGTTTATTTTTAGGAGCTGAATAATAAAGTGATGTGAGCAGGCGCTGACCTTCTGTGAGATTTGCATGCTGTTCTCCTGCATGTTCATGATGGCCTCCGAGATCTTCACATCAATGGGGTCTATTACTGACTCAAAGTTAAATGGTCCCTCAAGCCTCTCAACCAGACTCAGCATGGCATCTGAAAGGCAAACAAATGAGCACAGTCAGTAGGAAAGTACGACCTTTTAGCTAAGGACCCGAAGCTCTGCACATAGTGACATTTTCTCAGAACCATCTGGTTTGACTCTGCTTGAACTTTGCTTCACTGGTCATTATTTAGTTTTGATGGGAATGGGTAAACAAGTTGTGGTCCTTGGATTTTGGAACTAAGAAATGCATATATAGCTGTAATGGCTGCTGTAGCTGATGCTTACCACTGGGGGGAACCACAGAGCTGGCTAAAAAGGGCATTACAGGCTGCCATACTTAAGGCTTGTTAAGGGCTTAGCAAGACACCACAAAGCTGATGTACTAGATGTGTAAAGCCAGCCCTAGCCAGAAACTCATGCATCAGGGTCTATACTAGTCTAAAGTACACCAGTAGAGGCACAGCAGACTAGGAATACATTTATTTTTAATATAACATCAAGCCACCACAACTAAGCCTACTAAACTAAACGATCCTAACCTCTTCAGTGATAAACGGATTTGGCCGCACTCCCGTTACTTACCCAGGAAATTGTTCCACTCAGTGTCAAGGTCTGCTTGGTTGGCCAGGCAGCCACGCATCACGTTGAGGCAGTAGTTTTTACAGGGCTTCAGAGCCACTTGACCTGTACAGTAAGGGCAGTACAGCATCTTCATAGCAGCACGCACGCAGCTAGGAGAGGCGCTCACCTGTGAAGGAGGAACCAAAAAAGGTGAGCAAGTGAAGGACCATTAATCAGGCTTGGCTAAAAAAAAAAAAAAAAAAAAAAAGAAGTGCAAAGGTCTGCGACAGAGGCTGATGAGTAACCAGAGCACTCAATTACGGGAGAGAGCTTTAATCGATAGTAAACCAAAAGGTCAATGAATCTTATTAAGGAGAAATTCTCTTTCAGGGTTTCCTTTATCCAGCTCAATGAATCATTGTGCTCACCGTGGAGACTTTGCTGACCACATCAGGTATGAGCGCCAGGCCAAGGGTGAAGGTGCGTGCAGCGATGAAGGCTCTGCTCAGTTGCAGTCTCAGCTTGCGTGGAACATCGCCGAACGGCATTAGCTCCTCTGTATGCCGACTCACGCATTCCATGTACGCATCGCTGAAATCGTGCTGCGCGTTGACCAGGCGGAACATCCGCTCCAGTAGTTCGGCCCAAAACTCTGACAGCATGTTATCGAGGTGCACGGCAGAGCTGCCTGATGCGTAGTAGAGACGCAAATCACGGAAAAAGTGCTTGAAGAGCTCTGCGTTCTTCATATACATCACTCCATAGGTGAGTACGAACATGTCGTGCAATGACTTCTCGGCATTGTCGAGCAACTCTTTGAAGAACTCTACAAGACAGAATGGCAAAGGAAGAGAGGTTAGAAAACATGTGCTAAGCCTTGCAGGCTTTATTATTTAGAGAAGTCTGTTTATATGTCTGTAGAACAGAAAGGAATTTACATTTTAACTAGTAACACCCACACAAACATTAAAGTGCAAATTCCTCCTTATCTTCATGACTTTTTAAAGACCTAGACACGCGAACTAATTTGTATTTCCAAAAAAAAAAATGCTCTATTGTGCCAAATTTATATCCATCACTAAGGTTGCCACTGGGGCCAGATAAGTACAGGTTGTTCTCAAACATATTAATTCCATTCAACCAAACATGGTTCTACAAATACTTTCTTGTAGCCTCTAGGAAAATAACTTCTTATCATGGGAGAAAAGTGCTGACGGGGGGGGAAAAGGGGAGCGAAAGGAAGAATGAAGGGCGGCCTACTGTTCAAAAGGTAACATCTCACCCATCAAGCCAGTTGACCACCATCAATGGCATTTTTCTCTTGTCACATTCCATTCGCTTTTTTTTTGTCTCGGCGCTGCTCCTGCTCCGTCCTTCAGAGAGGAGCTTTCAATAGGATTACTGAATAATGCAGACCCCCTTCACCGAAAAGGGACCTGTACCCTGCCTCGAGCCTCTCTCATTCCCTCTGCTCTGCTTTCAGTTCATCAGTTCCTTCAGAAAACCCTCTTCAGTAGAGACAGGGAACAATGACCTACTTCATCCTGTGGAATGTCAACCCCCCTCCCCACCACAAATAATCCAGCCCCTCTCTCCCATGAAAATCTCTCCCCATGGCCCAGGCTTTCTTAATCTGAACAAAATGAGAATTCCATTGAAATGCTTCACCTTTTTCCCCCTCATGCATACACAGTAATAAGCACTAACACACACAGCCTTTTTACCTTTGTATTAACTTTTCTCTGGCTGGTCATTTACAGCGATTTGATGCATTTGTGTGTGCGCGCGCGCATATGTACATGCCTCTGTTAAATTGGTCTAAGCACCAGAACTATACTCAGATGGAATTATGCCAATACTGGACTATACCAGAACTATACAAGCACACCACTCACTGCTTTCAAACACAGTGACAGGCACATATGCTCAGGTCAGCCAGGCACCATCACTTCCACTTCACACTGGCATCCACTCAGCAAAATGGCAGGTGGTGCGTGTGCGTACAGGGAGGGAGTTGAGGCCGCTCCTTTAAAAGCCTCTGTGTAACCAGGGATACCAGAAACACTGCAGTCTTTACGTTCATCAGTGTTTCGGCAGGCGGCCATCAGCCCCTCGCTGACATGGGAAGAGGAAAAGGGCATGCAGCTCAACCTTCTCGTGAGTGAGATTATAACAAAGAATGCCAGATCTACCAAATTAAAAAAATTAAAATATCGCACAGCAGAACCATGAGGGACACGGGTATGGAGATAGCTAGAGAAGGCCGAATGAGAGCTGAGCCAATCAAAAGAAAGATGGTGAAAACCGACAAGATCAATATAAAATGTATACATAAAGCCTACACATGCATGAAATGGAGGACTAGACTGAGTCACTATTCAGCAGAGGGAAAAACCAGTATGTAAAAATACACCATTTTTGCATAGATCTTTTTTTTTTTTTTTTTTAAAGCTACTGCCCAAGTCACTCCAGTGTAACTAGTTTTAAACCTTGCCTATCATGTTTCTGCATACTTTCAGTTTGATTAAGGAAACGTTTGGAAGTTTTACACATCTTGTTTTGTCATTAAATACAAGCTCAAGGAGCAGTATAGTCTGCCAATAGGAGAACAAGTTTGAGCCCTAGCCCTTCTGGTATTTCCATTAAAGTGAGCTATCCGTTAGTGAGTAGTTATAAGCAAAGCTACTCATTTGGGGAACATAAGTACATCACCTTCAGCAAAGGAGCTTAATCTTCAAGCTTTTTCCCTTACTTTTAAAGGCTTTTTTTTTTTAAACCCACCAGTGGCCTGTACACTTCTACCATTTCTAAGGAAAACTCGGGTAACATTTAAAGCACGTGTGTGTACTGACCAGAACACGGACTGTAAAAAAGAGAGAGGTTTCTGGCCACCAAAGCTCCATGAGTTCTTCTGTCCATCCTTCAATTTATTCCATGTCCCTTGACCTTTCTTGTCACAACCAGTAATTGCTTCCCATTTGTACCAATTAGTCGACGAGTTCCTTTCTTTTCTTGCGGCATTGCAGGCACCCTGCCGCGCGGCTATGGTGCAGGACATGAGAGTTTGGGTAGGGGGTTTAATCCTGCAGACAATACTGACCTGGCCACAGCCATCCAGTCCAGACACTGCAAAGGAGTTAACACACCGAAGGAGAACTATTTCGGTCTGTGACTGAACCCTCGAGACTGCTCTCACCACATCCCACACGCAAATACTTATGTTCATTTTTATCTTAACGAGCATTTATCTCCTCTACTCACTGTAAATATTCTGCTTTGTAGTTCTGTTCGCTCGATTGTGGGTGTGTCATTATCATCTACATCTGAAGCCCACTGTATACAGTCTGTGCTGGTTCCTGTGGGCCTGCTCATTCCTTTGATGTCTTAACGTCAACAGTTTACTCCATGCTACTCTGATGGGAGAAACTCACCTACGTCGACTGCCTCATCAATTAACCTTCACCGGCTTGTTTACGTTTTTAAGGTTTCAAAATCAAGGTAAATCATATGTGTATTGAGTGTAGTCTTCATTGTTGCAAGAGAGTCTAGCATGTTCGGCTTGTTAAACAAAGTGTCTGCGCCGTTCTTACTGACTAGCACTTCAGAGCTTATTCCCACGGTAACAGTTCAAAGGAGCTGAGAACCTGGAGCTGGCACAGAATTGAAAGGCAGAGAAAAGGAGAGAAAAGGAACAAAAGGCAGAGAATGGGAGCAAGAAGGAGGCAAAGGGGGAGGAACGGGGCTGCCACTGCATTCCGAAACGTCACATTCCTAATCACATCTGGCTGCAATACGGGCATTCTTACTCACTGTCACTCCCCAAAGCTTTTCCTCCAACAGCAGAAGATATACATATATATATACACACACACACACCCTCCTAGAAAAACTATTGATCACAAACATCGAGGTTCATAAATGCAAAATGCTGTCTCTTTTTTGAGTGGGTGTTTTGTGTCTCACTTCATAAAACTCCCTGACATGATTTCATGATACTCGCCCCACTTTCGGTCCACACAAACACATTCATAAAGTGTCATATGCCACCATTGTACAAGGCAAATTCCACATTTATCCAAAGCATAACATTTCTTCATTCTTGCCAGCGTGTGTGGGATTGATTCCATTGGAAGGCGTTCTGCATTTTCTGCCAAATTCACACTGACTCAACTGTCACTCACCAAGCTCTTGTTTCAAGTAGGGATGTTCTGTTTTATTAGTCAGACATCCATAAGAGTAATGAACAGATATTTGGTTAACCACTAGACGTGGGGGAGCATATTTAATATGGTATAATCAAGGATCATTTACCACTCCACAAAATACTTTATTAAAACACACACACACACAGCACAAGCTTTACTGAACTTCAGCTCAATACATCAGTATGTATCCCTTTGGCAGTGTACACTCTTAAAATTGAAACCTCATGTACGTTATAACTGCCACATATTTTAAAACGTTACAGCCACTTGGCTAGTTTGGGGCAGGATCTTGGAAAATCTCACTGGATAAATGAACTTTGTATGATCACAGTGGAGATTTTAAATTAAATCTTAACGTTTGTACAGATTGCTATATTGTGTTTACTAAACTGAAAAGGAAAACAGAAACAAATGCTCCGTGTGAAAGCAGTGGCTGGAAAGAAATTAAAAGCATCACAGAGAGATTGAGAGCTGCTGTCTGTGCGTATGTGTGTATGAGAGCTGTGCGTCTGGTGCAGGACAGGTTGTATTGCCATTTAAGCCTTGTAATGAAGTTGGACTAGAAATTATTGGAAATGTATTTGCTCTCTTTTGACCCTGCACGAGCGTGAAAACTGCTGAGACGTTTTAGCCTCCGAGATAAGCAGCTCATCTTTTTTCACGTTTTCCCACTGGGTATGCTAAATCCAGTATTTGAATACTGGCTTCTAATCCAGTTAAATAGATACACATCTGTCGGTGCAAATTCCAAGTTTAAAGTGACTAAGTGGATTGGTGACTAATAATTGTTTCATAATGACTGGTTCATCGCATCCCATTCTTGTCCCTTGTACCCAGAAGGCATCTGGCATCAGTATTAATCTAAGCATCACTCATCTTGGCCGAATGACTCAGCTAATAAGTTTAACAGCTCTGGTAATTTCCTATCCAAATCAGCCTGGCAGTAACAGTTAAGGGCAAAGCCTTCTCCATTCTAAACCCGAGTTCACACCTGCAAGACTTTATGACAAGAATGTGATGATAGGCAACTGGTCTCTCTTTGTGTACATGCATGCATGTGTGGGGGTTTTCCCCTCCTGGGTGAGTCAGCGGAGCTGGTCACGTGTTCCCGGGCAGCCCATCACCCTTAGCACAGCAGAAACCTGATCTCCCTCCCCCTTACTTGATATTTACAGCCACATGCACAGGAGAAAGGAAGCCTGGCTCTGGACGTGTGTGTGGTCTGTCTGACGAGCTTTTCTGTATGTGTGTGAGAGAATGCGTGTTCTGTGGGACAGGTGGAAAGACGGATGGGAACGCACAGTTTAGGTCTCTGGATTGCAGTGTTCAAATGATCATTCCCCTGCTGCAATTTCAAGTCAGATCCCAGTGGGTCCATTATTGACATCCTTCATGAGCTTAGAAGTATTAGAAAACATTGTAAGTAAATGACTTGTACCCCTGCAGCTATTTGCAGAAGCCTACCCTAGAGAGAATAACAGCTAACTGCTACATGAAAAAAGGTGTGGATGATTTTATTCCTTCTTTTTGATTAATTTTCTCTTCACTTATTTATACCATAGGACCTACAGGCTGTACAGTCTATTGACTGGATTCCTTTTTGTCTTGCTTGCAGTCAGTTTTCATGATGTTAAGTATAGCCTATAGGATACAAGCCATTTCTCTGGCATCTCAGATTCACCTAGTGATAATTCACTCGTTATCTGTGCTATTTAAATGCTGTCTACATCCTTAGCCTAGAATAAATAAAAGTGAGTAGGCTTGTATAGACGTTTTAAATATGTATATGGCATGATTTTAAAGCAAGCTTAGTAAGAGGCAAAGTGAAACACACCATTCGGTTTCACAACACCCTCTGGTGGGTCCAGCTGGTATTTTCAGTCAAACTGAAACATTGCTGGGCAGAACAGAAGAGTCTGACAATACCAGACTGAGGGTGACTCATAATAAAAAAAGGACATGTAATAGAGTTGCACAGATATGTTCTGGTGGATTATAGCTAGATGTAGGCCCTTGCATTGACGCACACAGAACCTGGACAATTTGATCAACATGGAATGTGTGTAGTTGTGTGTATGTGTGTATGTGTGTGTGTGTGTGTGTGTGTGTGTGTGTGTGTGTGTGTGTGTGATAGAGACAGCATGAGCCTCACGGTCAAAATGCTGGTGTCTCTGCATGAAGGTGCTCTGCAGGTTGGTGCTCAGTTGGGAGATCGGGGCCTTCAGATCGGAGCGGCTCTGCTGACTCAGCTTCTCCTCCATCTCCAGAGTGCAGCACGAGAAGCCTTGAGGGCATACCTTCAGATGGACTTCTGTAACACAAAAAAGCAAGACAGAGCTCTTACACAAGTGCTCTTTAAGTCACTACTTTTAAAGATCCTAAGATAAGAAGGTAAGAAGCTTAAATGCAAAAATAAAAGGGCTGGAACAAGCATTTCACCCTTAACCCTCAAGCAAAACTGCTGTAAGATGCTGGTGATAATATTGAATGTTTCAACATAATCTAGGCTTCAGGTTACCTAGCATGAAAGCCACTATAGTTCACCATATTAAAACCTCACAAAGGTCATTTGCAAACACTAGCAGGTAGGAATCTAGCCAGATGTAGTCAGGCAGGTATACTGTTTAGACCAGATACATTTTCAGATAATGAGCCGAGTGCACACACTTTCACAATCTCCGAAACACTGAAAGACTCTACACAACTTCCTGAGAAAGCATGATTTGCGAATCAGGTGTGCAGACAAGGCTCACATACACACTGCATGGTTTTAGAGCTGGAGAGAGGCCCACCAAAGCATAGCTGATTCTTAAAGAACAACAACACAAGGGTTGTCTAGTGTGTGACTGTCACTACTTTCTATGGAAACAAGAAAAAAAAAGTAAGAAGAGAAATGATGTAGGAAATATTGGCTGAGGATATGCGGACAGCAAGGACATTCTGTTCTGTAAACACAACTGGAGTCAAAAAAAAAAGACAGCACTTTTAGTGTTAGTTTTTTTTTTTTTTCTGCTGTTTCTAACAACTGTTTTGTTAAGACATGACAATTTCTTATAGAGACAATATTACTGGGATCATGTAGTGTGCACTAGGCTTTAACAAGTTAGCAAAGAGTACAATAACTACTGTCCTTTATAATTAACATTAACTAACTTCTCTTTAGTGCAAATCAGCAGCAAGCAGGGATTTTTTTTTTCTTTATTTGTTATAGAACAGGAGAACAAAAAAAACTCCTGGGGTCCACTAGCCTACTGAGTTCACACCGGCATGAATAAAAAAACTAATAGCCAGGACAAGTAACCTTCTTGTCTCAGGAATCCAGGCTACTGATTTGTCAACACCTGAAAGAAGCATTATGAATCAAGACCGGTTTAGCCGGACCCTAGCCCACTGATGTGTCATTTGAGAAGTCATTCACGAAGTCATTCACATCACCGTACCAACCACAGCGAAACAGTGAAAGTTGAGAAAGCATTGGAGACGCATTCCTTTTTTTGTGCCCCCTCATATTCAAAAGCGGAGAACTGCCTGGAAGTTAGTTAATGCTGTGAATACATGTGACTTGCTACGTCTCATTAGGATTAACATCAAATGAAATATTGCCTGATCCATTTCAATTGCTCATTTTTAATAGTATTTTTCTTTACATGTGCCTTTCAAGACACCATCCAGCAAAACTCGTACTTTCACAGGTACATTTACGTGATGTGAAAGCGGCAGACTCTGTAAAAGTGGCACAGGATACTGATAGCCATGTGTTCCGATTTGTTGCCAAGCCATGGTGACTGGTGCTTTTCAGTGGAAGTGTTAAAGTATAGTGAAATTCAAAGACACTCATGGCACAGAGTACAATATTCTGGCTGATCCACAGCCTCCATGAGGCAAAGTGGGCTTGATGAGTGTACAAAACAAGCTGACTTGTCACGACAGTATAGGGGGAGTGGGAGTCGAAGCGTAGTCGCAGCTGCAATAATGTTTTGTTTTTCTAACTTTTTTAACGCAGTTGCAGGAATTTAGGGACAACACAAGGGGCCTTTCACTGGACAGGCTGTTTGGTTTTCTCTGCCAGCCTGCTGGAATCGTAGCTACTCCAGTCTGCACTCTACAGACAGACACATCCACTCATTCACAGCAACGGCTGTTGCTGCTGAGAGCCAAACAGCCCGCTTTACAACTCTGCTCAAGTGTCCAGGGTCTTAAAGGACACAGGAAAACAGGCATAAATGGATGTGCCTGAGGGGTATACGAGATTTAAAACACACAGTTTGCACAATTTGCTTGCAAATCATGTATTTCTGAGCAAACATCATGTTTTTTAACTTTTAGTTCTTCCTAAAAAACTGATGTCTATCATATCATCATGTCTAGCCAGTCAAACATTGCGATGAGGCACTAACACAGTACCTTCTAAAAAAGAATAAACCCTAAATGCTGACATTTCACCATCACTGCAACTATCCAGGAATCATCAAGATGCTCATAGCCACAGTTCGTGAACATAGCCCTGTCCCAAATGAGTTTTAAGCTCAAGGCTTAGTGAGGACACAGGCCATAAAAAGTGCAAAGGTTCGTGTTCCAAATGCTGGTTTAGGCTGTCAAACACTATGGTTTATTACTCAGTAACAGTCATTTTCAGATGCATCTATTTTTTTTTAATCTGATTTAGGCACACTTCGAAATATTCATAGAAGAACAGGAAATGTTGAGTTGAGGAACCATTTTACCTGATCAACTATATAAATCTTATACAAGAGAAACACACATACAGACACTTACTTCATGACACAAATTTGCAGTTAACACAAATGAGAGGCATACTATCCAGTCCAGGCTCAAAAACAAGTTCCCCCTATGCCCCCTTACACACACACACGCACATTAAATCCCCTTCCACCATCATATTGAGCCCTAACACTTAGCTCTTTGTATGGGGCAGAGTGTAAGGGGTGGGCAGAAAACCTGGGTAAAACAAGTAAAACACACAGAAGTGAAATAAAAATGTGGAACAGAATCCTGGGTCTAGTAAAGTGCTGTACCTCTGAGCTGTCCACAGAAACACCTCTGGGATTTTGCCTCCTATTAAACTGCCTGCCTGTTAAACTGGATTAACAATATAATCAGTTCAAAATACACACTTTCCCCAACATCCGACATCCACACATAAAGATCACAATATAATACATGGTGTTATAGAAAATAGTTCTAAAGTCATGCTTTACAAAGAACCAATCGATGAATCTTCCGTCATACCACTCTCTTTATAGTACCACACACAACTCTACAGCACTTCATAACCCAACAGCCAGCCAGCCACCAGGGGGCGAATGAGAGGTTTTGGCTTTACTTTTACAGCATGAACGTGAAAGTGCTCGGATTATATAAGTACTAAAAAAATAAATGTTTATATTTTTGCTGTCGATTTTAAAATTCATGTGTTCCTAAAAATCAATGAATAATCGTGATAAATCATCATGAACTAAATACTGATCAAGAAGTAAAGTTTATGACTATTTTCGCTATAATCGTGCAGCCCTGACATGACTACTTGATGAGGGATCAATGGTCAAAAGGATCATCTGCCCAATACTCCACTATCAGATGTGCTGAGTAAACAGGTTAACTTATCTTGCATGTGAGATTATGAACTGAAGAAATACAGGCTGAGTGAATTTACTCTGGCCATAAGAGTAACCCTTCCTCAGACACGGTTTTTTTAGTGTCCATCTGGAAAAAACCTACAGTTGACACTCTGTCATGCCGTAACTTCTGTGTGTGTGTAGAGGTGTTCAAATGCAGTGAACAACCAAAAACCTGCTGTTAACTAACAGACTGAGGAAGATAAATGCTGGTATGCATAAAAAAAATGGCAAGGAGTGAGAATGGAGAAATTGGTTAATACTGTTTGAAATGAGAAAACTTAACTGGCTTAAACAGCATTTGCTCCAAGAGAATTTGGCACCAGGTCAAATTTAACTGATGACCCCATGTCTATCTACTCATCAGTCCCATGTTTTTAGCTTCTTTAGCTTCCACTGGTTTCATGCTACGGATGTCCTGCTGGTTTTCTGCCAACTACACCTTTCTGTGCCATTAAAACCGCTGATTACAAGCGTCTTCACCGTCTGCATTACGGTCAAGTGCATGCCTACTCGACTTTTGACATTCTGTCTTCGCTACTAATTACACTTTTAAGCCTGTAACCCAGGACTGTTAAAGACGATCAGTAAATCATCTTGCGTATGTATTCATCCACCGAAACCTTTAGCAAATTACTACATGTCTTTCTACACTGTTCTTTCTATTGCATTAAAAATGCTTTAAAGTTGCCAGTCTTTCGTCTTATCTGTTCATCTGGGGTTGTGAGCATGGTAACTGTTCTTTGTCCAAGTTGTACACTGCTCAAAAAAACAGCATCACCCATTCTTGATACGCGTGTCAGAATTTGTTGAAACATATGCGATAAATTATGCCGACATGCATGAAAATATAGTAGTGACTCAACACCTATTCCCCTGGGTTTGTATGAAAAAAAACCCCAAAAAAACACAAGTTGCTGAAAATGGTAGCATTATATCCAGCAAACATGTCAATAAATTAAAGTTAAACAGTTTTGCTAAAAGAAACTCCTTTGCCTCAGAGATGTGCAGCAAGTGAATAATTCCATGTGATATTATGAATAAAAATAAATGTAAACTGTGATACAGAAATATATACAGCAGCTTTGTAGATGCAGTATAGGCAAAAGACCATCTTATACTGTCTGTAAAATTAAAGTTAAATAGCATGAGGTGTCAAAATAATTAAACGGATCTGTTCAAAAGAAGTGAAATGGAGCTTTAATGGCTAGGGGGCTGGATTCTATCTTTATGCTAATATAGCAGTGTTCATCTGGTTGCTGTTTTCTTTATGTGATTGTCATCATTTACCCATTTACTCTACAATATGGTGTTGCACTTGACCCCTCTCGTTCTTGTTCGTTTATAAGGTGATTACCACGACGCATCTTAAAAAGCTGTACACGGGCATCCTGACGGAGCAGAAGTCATCTGAATGGCTGAATAATTCATCATCATTCACAGTAAAACCAAACAATTTACTTAACAAGTCTGTCCTCGCAAAAACACATTTTTCATCTTTTTCCATCTTCCTTCTTTTAGTTTCTCTTGAATTTTCCTGGCAGACCAAATGTTAACTGGTGCAAGTGTCTCCTTTTTTTAACAGAGAAGACATTAACAGTGCTCTTACAGAAAGTCCATCAGAGTGGTTTCTATGATTGCTCCAAACAGTTCGACTTTACGGTAGAAAAGCAGCTAGAGACTCCCTCCTTGATTGTAAGATTGCAAGCGTTTATCATATGTCTGTAACCTTCCTAAGCCAACTGGAAGGCTGTTACACCCTATTGCAACCTTAAAGCTGTGGTTTTCTCTATAATAATGAAACAAGAAAAAGAGGAAGAAGGAAGCAAATAAAAATAAACACGCAATTAACAAAACACCACAGAAAAAGGTAACCGACATGAACGTAACGTGTGTCTATTTTCACCATTTATACTTAGTGGTAAGTGACCTCACAATAAACCTTAATGAGCTGTGTCAGTTCTTCATTAATGGCAAAGTCACTTCCTGTTTACATCCTTCTTTTCCAGCAACAAACCATTTTGGTAGAAAGAGGAATGTGGGTGAAACCTAAATTAGCTCTCATGCCCTTCCAACCCTAACCCCACCTTTTTGTGCCCCCAGCCTTTCTCCAGAACCCAGACAGACTTCAATGCCCGTTGCTCTACGAAACTAGCTTCCAAGCTTAACCATTAGGGTCAAAGGTTAACAGCCACTCCTCTGAGAGAGGCCATGCACTCTGACCTCGCCAGGCATTGGCCAGCAGACCCACCACCCGCATGCACACACCAGCACACACATTCTTCCACCAGCCTTGGGCCCTCTGAGTCACAAGTCATAAATTCTCAAGGGGATTATTTCAGGCTGCCAGCCGCTATAAACTGCGATGGCTGCCACATCAACGTCCTGTTACCAAAAAGACAGACTAATGGGCTCCCCTTGGTGTCTAACTAAGGGCGGTCCAATATTGTCTGCAAAGGGTCAGTCTGACTGCAGGTTTATATTTTAACCAAGCAAGAGCCACACCTGACAGTGGAAGACCATTAGGTATGGTTCCTGCTTGGTTCAAACAGGCTCTGTATGGATGAGCTAAACTTATGCAGCAAATCTAATACATAAAGATGGGGCTATCAAAACATGGGCTCTACTGGAGTCGCACTTGTTAAGTGTAAACCAAGTTTTTGCATACACAGAAAAGGCAAACTAAATACAAAAAAAAAAAGATTCAAGATCCCAATCCATATCATTAAGACATACACCTATAAACCAGGCTCCCTATCGAAACTATATCCCCCAACAGTCATATCCTACTGCTCATTTTCACTTAAGGTAAGCTGCAATTACTCCCGAGGAAGGGAAACTCCCATTTGTCAGGGAA
Source organism: Leptodoras nelsoni (assembly GCA_028566375.1). Taxonomy (NCBI): domain Eukaryota; kingdom Metazoa; phylum Chordata; class Actinopteri; order Siluriformes; family Doradidae; genus Leptodoras; species Leptodoras nelsoni. The sequence continues at coordinate 17,704,940 of JAOVVG010000037.1, read as the reverse complement.
CAGCGTTCTCTCTCTGCACTACTGATAAGCACATCCTACTGCAAGCAGAGAACTATTCACATTCCTATTACAGTAAATGCTGACTAAAGAACTAAGATTAAAGGGATAAGCAGAAGAGTGAAACAGAGCAGGAACATTTAGGGTAGATAAAGGCTGGAGATTTGATTTGTAAATCACGGATATTATGCCGTTTAGTTTGTAGCTCCCTAAATCTGGCTTTCGTGTCAGGACACGACACCACTCCTTGCCTTCAGCGCTCTTCTCTCCCTCTCTCTGTTCCAGCTGCTGGAGCAATATTTTTATCTGTCATGCATCTCTTCCCTCCTTGCTGCGTGGCCCGAGGCCATTTTGAGCATGTCCATCAGTCACTGAATCACTGCGGTACAGAGTCCTACAGGCTGCTCAGGAAAACAGCCTCCTACCAAACTTGCCTCAGGTAACAACATACAAAGATCTTCCATAAACTCTGGTAATCATTATGTCCAGACGTTTGTAGACACCATATTCATATGTGCTTTCTGGACCACTCTCCTAGGAAGACTTTCCTCTATATTTGGGTCACTTCAGTTCTTCCACTCCAACCTTAGTAAACTGTGTCTTATTGTCTTTTCATTGTGCAAAGGCTTATTTTCATGCTGGAACAGGTTTGGGCCTCTTTGTTCCAGTGAAGGGAAATTGTAATGCTACGGCATACAAAGACATTTTATACAATTGTGTTTCCAACGTTGTGGCCACCGTTTAGGGAAGACATACTTATGGGTACAATGTTTGGGTGTCCACAAACTTTTTAGTAGTGTGTGCAAGTTTCTCTTCCATAAAACGACATGCAATAAAATGAAGCTTTCAAACTACACATGATTGGTTTAGTGCAGATTCATTATCATTATATTTATTGTGCTCCTAATCTGCAGTTAAAATAATTCATAGTGCTTTAGACAAGTCCGTACCCTCCCTTTAAAAGCTCGATGAGGCAGAAATACCACAAACATCTTTTTTTCCCAGCAAACCAATGGTTTCGTTAGAGCTCTACACCACACACACAACATGTTCAATGTGAAGTTTCCACCTCAGTGGAAGTGTATTGAAAAGGAATGATTGTAACCTGAAACCATTATTAGAGCCCAAGCGCTCATATGGAGTTGATCAGTATGGGCATTGTTTTTTTCTTCCTTATTTCTGTCCAATATCTCTAAAATACTAGCAAGATGTTAAGAACACTTTTGCCAAAACAAAAATGACTTTCATCACTTGCAATAAAGTTCAACCAGCCTGACAAAGGCCTGATTTATACAAACTCTCACAAAACAGCAGAAAACATTAAGCAAGCAAACATGTTCATTAATTTCCAAGAGAGAAATTGATTTGTTTTACTTTAACACATAATTTGGTTAGCAATGGGAATCTTCAGAACAAGCTAATGCACACAAGAAATCGAAAAAGGCTAAGCTGTTCCAGATAAAAAGAATTTACAATCCTTAAAATCAACTGCAATAGGACTGGCCGCATTCCTAAAGTCTGACACCATGAAAAAATAATGAGCTGAGAACACTTATTCTATAAGAGCAGCATTATTAACAATTTATTCTGTTTCCCAAAACCTCTTTCCATTCCCAGCAAAACTTTACATACACCCCATTTGTCACTTCTCCACTAAGCTCTGAGATCCACAGGGAACATTCTGGATAACCAGAATCCTCTTCACCGGGCTACACTTTCTCCATCTGGCTGTCCTTCGAGTCACCGGTTCCAGTCCTGATGCAGGAGTGTGCATTTGTATGGATGCACCCCATGGGACAAGTGCTGTGTTAGTGAGGAAGCAAATTAACAAAACGGATATCCGAAGCCAAACAATACAGCTGTCATTCGCACTGGTCAGGAACTTTCAGAAAGGCACTGATAATTCCCACAAAATGGACAGGAAGGAAGGTCAGAATGTGCATTTTTAAAGAATATCATCATATGATCATGATTCAGATCCAACCCTTTTCCTATTACATCCTTTATTATTCAATACGAAACATTTTGATAGCCAAAGTGGAGAACAGACAGGGGTGTATACATCTGCTTGTACTAGCATTAAAGAAAGTCAAATGTGGCCTAGAGGAATGCTTATATTAAGAGTTCACTGAAGTCTTGATTAATATTAAGAAACATTAACATTCACTTAGAAATGGTTTGGGAAACAGGAATTACACATGTAGCTATTATAAATTGCAACAAAATGTTTTACAGTAGGGCAGCCAGCCGCAAGTCCTTGGAAAGCACGTGTGTAAAAGGTTTCCTTAAATAAATCATGAATTAAAAACTCTTGCCAAACACAGCTGTCAAAACACTAAGCAACCAGATTTCTTTCAGATGGCACTTCGTTCAAAAAAAAAAAAAAAATATGCAGGGGCAGATTCCATCTGAGACGATGCCTGTGTCTTTTTCAACACGTAGCCTCAGAGCATGCGTTTAATCACAGGCTTAAAAGTCTAGACAGCTGTGTGATCATTAAACAGGATGATATTGTATCGTGGCAAAGGCTAAGGCTGCTCTCATCTTCTCTTTAACACTTCCACAATTTATCAATCACAGCACATGGCTATGAGACAACACAAAGCAGACTTGTGTGATGAAATGAGCGGTATTGTGGGAAATCCTCATTTGTGTGCATAGCAATGCAGAAAACGGTCTTCTGCTTCTAGTACGTCTCTGATTACGAAACCAGGCAGAGTGTCTGGCCAATTAAAACTCCCCACTGGTGAACATTCCAAAAGTTTGTCATCCATGAACATTCACCCAGAAGCCCCGGGAAGATTCTACAACATGGATCAGGCCGCTCCTTCTCTGTCTGGCTCCGTCTCCCTCCCCAGAGTGCCGTCTCCTGCTTTGTCTCTGTACACAAAAGCTCCCTGCCTACAGCACTTCCCAGGTCAGCTCATTGTGCAATCTTTAACTTGTTACAGAATTGTCATAGAAACTCTATAAATTCACTTTCATATAGCTGACAAATGAGCATTTAGCTGGACAGAGCAGGGGCTTTCTGTTATGCATTAGGGATTTGGGATACGCAGGAACATTGGAATGTAAGGCCTCATTCCAACAAGCAAAGAACAATCAGGTCACAAGTGAACCAACAGAGTTGTGCGTTATCGATGAACACCAACCGACGGTACAGCACACTGAGGAAGTCTAACCGAGCAGAGACGTGAGGCCTACCAAAGCTGCTCTCCATAAGTCAACAGAGCATCATTCAGGTGGATGCAATTCCACTTTCTCAGAGCAGACAGCTAAACAAGAGTAAAAGAATGAGTGAATAAGAGAAAGAGGACAAGAGGGTCATAATGCTCTGGTAGGTAAGCAGAAACACTACCAGCTTGCAATGAATCAACACGTCTAAGATAGGTAAGTGGAGGAAACATGAAATGAGGAAAAACATGGACATAAAAAGAGGGCTGAATGAGCTGAAGACAGCAGCTGCAACCAGTGGTGTTAAGAAAGAATTTGCCTTCCCCACTGAAAGCAAAGGCACACAGCGGTTTGCATACACACAAACAAATACGAGTGTGCCCATGTGAGCATGCACATACACTCAAAAGCACACTCAGAGGATCTGAAGTGGGTAAAATTAGTGGGCAGAGAAACTGAATGGGAGAAACAATGGCACCATATGAGCATTGCATGTCCCAAATTAAATCAGTTACAGTATAGGAAGTGGCTGTCCTTAATACTGGATCACAGAATTCTGCAAAAAACAGACTATGCAAAAGTTTGCATTAGTTTTTTATGAACTGCAAAGCATACACTGAAACTGGACAAGTAAAACAATTAATTGTACTTGCACCCAATTTCATTGTGGTTTTACAACCATTCTGTATGCCTTTAAATCACCTGGCTAATAACAGAAACCTAAAAAGGAATTAGTGATCTTAAAGATTTGCAGAAAAGAAATAAAGCAGGGATCCTCCAGACATATCATCACAACACCACTTTGTTACAACAGAGCAAAAGCCTACGCAATAGCCTGTCTCATCCCTCATCCCAAAAGACCTTGTTTCCATACCCTGCTCTGTGGTGCTTAAATGAAAGGAGACAAGCTAGGGCTCAGAGCTTGGAAACAACTTTTCCTCTCTGACTGAAAAGTGATTTATTGTTGTAGGAACACTACAAAAGAACCCCCTGGTACCAAAAGGGAGAAAAATACATATCTGAAGAAATCGTAGTTCTGTCTGCAATGTATAAATACAATACTACGCCCTATACACAAACAAAATGAACTCATTAACCCACAGAATTTAAGTCAAGTGGGTTTTATGGGTCATTTCAACCCTATACAGTGTGTACAGTACACAGTGAAACGAAACGCATTCCTCCAGGTCCTACAGGTGCTACATGTAACTACACAATGGTAGTTACACAATGGCACTGGTTTTTCAGGGTTTCAGAAGTATTTAAACACGGTGTGCTACAGCTTGCACTTATCAAGTAAAGCAAACCAGCAAAAGACTTAGATGCCCATTATACACACCGAGAAGTGTAGGTATGAAAAAGGGATGAAATCGGCCAGATGTCAAACCTGTAGGACAAACAGTAGAACTGTGTGCGCATTTACAAGCAATAGAGTGAGAGGGGCCCACTGGCAAGATGAGGTCAAACCCATGATCATGTTTCCAAGTCCTCAATGTCACAACACAGCCACAATGATTCTGATATAGCTATTGGGCTCAGGAAACTGGATAGCAGTGATGTTGGTGGGAAGAGCAGCACTATTAGCCAAGTGCAAAAAAGGGAAACTTACACCAAGGTAGTATGCTTTAGTCATGCACATCCGTTATGCCATCTCCCATGTGACACAGACAACCATGTCACTAAATCACCGAGACCTAAGAGTAGAAGTCGTGTACGCAAAAGCTTTCAGATCAGACATGGCCATCTCCATTTAGGCAGTAAACTCCACCATTTTGTTTCCACAAATATCTTCAAAAGACCATACTGAGCCTGAAACCTTTCTGGCCCTCAGCAGATCCAGGCTGTAGGCTTGAGATGATTGACGACTGTATCCGGAATCACTGATCGATTCCATATATCGTGATGGCTATGAAATTTAATGATGCCAGAAAAAAGTGCATCTTTCCTTTAAGAGCTTTAGACACATCAAACCTCTCTCCACTCTGCCTGATAATTCCTGCTCAGCAGAGCTTTTGAAAGGGACCAGTGAAAAATCGCCTGCATCTCATGTGGTAAGCACGGTAAGAGGAGAACCACACATAGCACATGTCCAAAAAAGACTGTAGTAAATTGCTGATATATAAAGCCAAAAAAACGTTGACCTTTCCTGCATTTAGGTATGGCACTGATATGATATCCAGTGTCAGTGTTGGGCTGATATTAGCAGAAAATTCTGGCTTGGACATGAAAGACGGGGGGAAAAAATGAGATCATGAAACATCACAGAATTTCTTTTAGCTGAACAGGACATAGATGCAAAGGAACGCAATGTCGGCCACGTTCTAATAGCCACTCAAGTTACTCTAACAAAAGTGAGTAACTAGTTATTTAGCAATATGATACAGGGACCTTTTTGATTTTACCTTGTCTAATATTGTATACATTTACGCTGTAGAATTAATGCTTTTGCTTATTTAGAAGAGTTAGTTAAATAAAAAAATGCAGTTTCATGGAATGGAAGGTGAGTAGTGTTTAAATGTTTGTGTATGGTCATTTAAGTGAAGTGCTTCAATAAAAAAATAACACTGGATCTGTACTGGTTTCTATACTTCTCACCATCTTCCTGAGCAGTGTCGCAGTGAACTCTGTGCCAATCCTGGTAAAACTGGAAGCATTGGAAGAATTCACCCTGGATGGGATGCCAGTCGATATCATTTGAAGAAACTTCGATACATAAATCCCATCGCGGGCTGGGCTCAGACATACGATGCCACAAGCCTACTGATTGACGTCTATCATACACACAAACAAAGCAATGACGGACACTGAATACTTGTTGCAGGTGCGTTGGGAGCTGGAAGCGAGCAAATAACCTGGACTGTTTGTGGAGGCACTCGGGACTGGGTAGTAAAGTAGTCATAGTAGTTATGGTTTATTGCCAGTCCAGCACAGTTAGGCTAAATACATGGCATTGGCATGTGTACATAATTTTTCTAGCTATAATATAAATAAGGTAAAGGGCAGATTTACATCTTAAATTTGACCATTTAACTTTAGATAATCTAGGAAGTCCAGAATCATATTGGGTGGATTTCTCTGAAAGAGTTCTTTCAAATATCTTAAGTCATTTTCTCTGATATCATCGCTGGCAGGGAATTCTAGTAAGATATGTTTTATTGTTAATAATGAATCACAGTTTTTGCAAGATGGTGCGTCGTCTCCGAGATGTACAGGGGGTTAGACAATGAAACTGAAACACCTGCCATTTTAGTGTGGGAGGTTTCATGGGACCAGCCTGGTGGCCAATCTTCATTAATTGCACATTGCACCACTAAGAGCAGAGTGTGAAGGTTCAATTAGCAGGGTAAGAGCACAGTTTGGCTCAAAATATTGCAATGCACACAACATT
>JAOVVG010000037.1:17541543-17559841 GCA_028566375.1 Leptodoras nelsoni | reverse complement strand
CACTCTGCTCTTACTGGTGCAATGTGCAATTAATGAAGATTTGGCCACCAGGCTGGTCCAATTTAGCCATGAAACCTATTTTTAATGAAAATTATTATTATGAACACTGTAAACTATTCTGTAATACAACACTAACTTTAAATAAAGTTGTATTTCTGTTTGTTGATGTCTATTACTTTACTCTCTCTTACCTATCCCACTGCCGTGCCACACACCCATCCCACTGACCCATCATTTCTCAAATAAGAAAGGGCATGGATTAACAAAAAAACAGAATTTGGTTTTAAGCTCTGAGGCCAAATACAGGTACTAGTCATATCTACTTTCAGGCTCAGATGCGCTTACCTGTGTGCCCCAGTTTCCAATCTGAAAACAAGCTTACAAACACTGTGATATGATGAGTTTGCTGGAGCAAGATATAGTAACTGGATTGATAAATGCTAACAGCAACCACTTTCCCACCTAACCTTTTTATCTCATTTTGTTTATTTGGACAAATGTGAACAGTTCATCTAGACTCGAGTGTCCTTGTCCAAGTGACCCATGGTTCAGTTATTGGTGAGAACACAGGTGACGGTGAATGAGAATAGAGGTTGACAGGAGGTCACAGTGTCATGGGCTGAGGATCATCTGAGCTATAATTGCAACTCTGAAAGCTGCAGACATGGACATGACAACCTGTATAATAACGGAGACAAGGCAACACAAAATGCTCTTCTGCTGCTGTGAAACACAGCATATGATTCTTTGCAATACTACTGAAACATAAAACATATTATAATATTTAGATTTACTGCACATGTAGTTCAATACACACTCATTTGTGTTCCTTTAAATGGCTTACACTCACTGAGCACTTAAATAGGAACATTATACTAATACTGTTCGGCTCTTAAAACAGCCTTGATTCTTCATGGCATGGATTTCACAACAAGTTGGAAATCTTGAGATTTTTCAGTTGCACTTAAATGCTGTGAATCTCCCATTCTACCACATCCCAAAGGAGTTCTACTGGATTCAGATCCAGCGACGACCACTGAAGAACACTGAACTCATGGTCATGTTCACGAAACCAGTTTCAGATGACTTTTGCTTTGTGACATGGTGCATTTTCATACTGGAAAGTAGCCATTAGAAGATGGTAAATTGTGGCCATGAAGGGATACACATGGTCAACAGCAATACTCAAATAAGCTGTGGCATTCAAGCGATGATTCATTGGAATATACAGACCAGAGGTGTGGAAGGAAATCATTTCCCACACCATTACACCACTTCCACCAACCTGGACTGTTGACACAAGGCAGGTTGGGTCCATGGATTCATGCTGTTGGCACCAGATTCTGACCCTACTATATATCTGCCAGCAGAAAGTAAGATTCATCAGACCAGACTACATTTTTCCAGTCTTCAACTGTCTCGTTTTCTGTGAGCCTGTCTACTGCAGCCTCAGCTTTCTGTTCTCAGTTGACAGAAGACAAACCTGTTGTAGTGTTCTGCCATTGCACTACCTGTCTCGAGGTTTGCCGTTTTGTGGATTCTGAGATGCTTTTCTGCTCACCACAAATGTACAGAGTGAGTTAGAGTAGACTTTCTGTCAGCTGGAACCAGTCCGGCGGCTCTCCGTTTACCTCTCTCATTTCCGTCCGCAGAACTGCTGCTGACCGCATGTTTTTTCTTTTAATTGCACCAATCTGACTAAACTCTAGAAACATTACATGACAAATGAATACTATTAGGAATGATGGGAATCTCTTGTCAGTTCTCTCTAGAGTCCTGCACCAACTAAAATTTAGGTCAGATGCCTGATAAAAACAATTCTGACGAACAAGAACTTACCAACATGAGTGCTCATTTTTTCTGTCATTCAGATGTACCTCAGTCTAGACATGCAGTGATGAAACAACCCTTTTCAGTCCTCACCATGATCAATTTGAGCCCTGAAAATCTATACATATCTACCGTTTAATTGAAAGTCTGGTTTCAGACATTACAAGAAGATACTATAGGCTTATTATCCATCACCTTCATCCTCACATGAAGAATTCCAAATGATTTCAGTGAAAGCCTGGCCTAAATCATTACAACATAATTACAGAAGCTCCAGAGACATTTAGCATGATCCAAGAGCACTGCACGACTCGGGGCTGTTTCCTGTACCCTGACATAAAAATGACAAGTCGCTCCACTTGTTTTTTTCCCCAAAAACATAAAGCGACTTATTTCTGTCTGTTGTGTGAAACTGAGCTCAATGGAGAATTAATTATCTAATACATGCATGTCCTAGAAAACAACACCGTATCCCTGCACAAGATGAATACTTTCCAGGGCCACAACAGCTCTTGTAATGCCATCCACAATTAAAGCCATTAAAACAAAAACATCCGCTTGTTGGAGGTCAGCCTCATCCTAATGGTTTGATCCATTTGTGCAGATGGATAATAATTCAACTCTTTTCTCATTTACATGACGCACGCTTCTCTGGGAGAGTGCTACGGCTGGAAGCTGGATGCTGATTCTTCTCTGTTTCCTCTCTATGGATCCCAGGACAGCCGGTCTCCAGCTGGAGCTGACCTCCTCTGCTCTCCTCTCCTCTGCTACTAATTACTCTATAACTAATTAATTACTAAGGACAGGGAGGACCTTGTTACAGTCTTAAAAGCCTTTTTCTATGATAATGTTCATTTAGGCAGCCACACAATATAAAAAAACAGCAATGTGAGCTGTCTGTCAGGGAACCTTTGGCCATGGAAATGGCACATCAAGGGCAAACAGCAAGGAAGTGACAGGAAGGTAACCATTGTAAAGCCAAGTTGTGTTGGTGCGGGTGTAAGGTGTTAAGCTTGAAAGGACAGCAATTTGTCCTTTATGCTCTGACACCCAACTCATTAATATGTGCAAACCTTTCCTCATGGGCAGGGAGGCTGGAATGCGTGAAGCTTCCATAACACAGAAGAGAGGTTAAAAAACCACAATGGCTTTTTCCGTTTTGTGCCCTTTGGCACCACATGCAGCATCATTAGAATGCAGCTCAATCTTGCTGTGTGTATGCAACAGCCTCCTCTTCTTCCAACACAGACCAAGCACTAAGCATCTCATCTCTAGCTTGTGCATGCACACAGCGCTCTCGTTCATAACCGCCAAAAAAGTTAAACGCCTGTATTCGCAAACTACTACATTTCATCCCACTCACAAACACCACTGGAGGCAGCAACTGGCAAAAGTACTGACAAAGCAGTGAGTTTTTATCCATGACTAATCTTCCCACATAGCAACATCGGCATCACATGAGTTCGGGTTTACAAGAATGATAGCTATGGAGTTAGCTGGAATATGTTCCAGGGAGATGTGCTGTTGAAAAATAGGAACAACCTAAAAACATCAAGATCAACCCGCTCATGATTTACACAGCTTCCAGGGCTGAGCCATGAACCAAACACAAAATGAATCTTGAGTCTCTATGGCTAAAGAGTATTTGTAAGCTTTATTCTACACCGATCCTTCATAATATTAAAACCACCTCCACCTACACTCTTTGACCATTTTATCAGCTCCACTGACCATACAGGTGCACTTTGTAGTTTTACAGATAGAGACTGTAGACTGTAGTTTTTCTGCAGACTTTGTTATCCCCCTTTTATGCTGTTTTTCCGTGGTCCGGACCACCACAGAGCAGGTATTATTTGAGTGTAAGTAAGGTATTGTTAGTGTGTGTTGTACTGGTGTGAGTGCATCAGACACTGTAGTGCTGCTGAAGTTTTTAATCCCCTCAGTGTCACTGCTGGACTGACAATATTCCACAAAAAAAAAAAAAATCCAGGTAGCATCTTGTGAACACTGATGAAGGGCTAGAGGATGATTAACACAAACTGTGCAGCAACAGATGAGCTACTGTCTCTGACTTTACATATACAAGGTGGAGCAACTAGGCAGGTGTGTCTAATAGAGCGGACAGTGCGTGGACGCAGTGTTTAAAAACTTCAGCAGCACTGCAGTGTCTGATCCATTCGTACCAGTACAACACACACTAACACACCACCACCACATTGGTCACTAACAAAGTCTGCACCTGGACCTGATAAAATGGACATAGAGTGTAGATACAAGGAGGTGGTTTTAATGTTACAGCTGATCGGTGTATATTAAAGTCCAAAACACGATAGCACACCAAAAATGCAACAGAAAATCAGAAAAGATGACAACACAGCTAAAAAATTTAACTGTAGATCAATTGTTGTGTTTCTGAATGTTTTTTGTGTTGGGGTGGTTGTGGTTTGTTTTGCACTTATGGGTCACCATGGGCATGAAAAAAGTAAGAACAAATGCACAAACTCCAGGCATAAGCTTTGATGTGTGATAAAGTCTCAAAGAAATAAATGCAATCCTATGATGGTGATAGTCACACTGTAGAGTCTGCAGTTGCCCCCGTTTCAATCATCATGAAGGGTTTCTGCATTTATTTACCACTCCAACGGCAGAGACACCGACAGAGTTCCATTTGGGAGGGTGGTTAATTCTGCTAAAACACTCTGACCCGTACTTCTCAGTGATGTGTGGGAGGCAATGAAATGTTTCACAAATCCATCAACAAAGCCATTACTGATTCACAACCCTGTTAGCATGAGCGATGATTGCTCATAATGAGTGGGGAAAATGATATCTTCAATTTCTTTTTAGTGGTTTTGCAGTTTGTACTCTGTGTTAAATGCCTAAATGTGCAAATGTGTAATATTTTATAGCTTTATTGTACTCATAATTGACATGGGTAGTACAATTAGCCACACAATGTTGCATAGTCTGACATGCTGCAAGCATCCTGTAACATTTCAAACAATACGTGGAGTGCATCCAGTTCATGCAATCAATCAAAAGCCAGGTAAAGGGCCGAGTAATAATGACTTGAAGCCTGCTTCACACGTATTAGTATGATTTTACATTGCCTGTGGCATGCAACTCTCCAAATATTACATTTGGTTATTTACCTGTTTAAAAAAAGAATGTTTCTTAGGGCAACCAAGCAAATACAATTTGTCAATTCTACAAGCCTGCAATCTAAAAAAAAATTTCATTGGTGATGTAATTTAGAAAATTATCAATGCTTGTAAAATATGAAAATACCCAATAATGATCATTAAGTTAATCGTACCCACAAATTGGAAATCAAATAAATTTTTAAATGTATTGAAACGTTTTAACTTTAAAGCCATATCAATCATAATTGGGCTATAACTTGTGCCATTCGATCCCCTGCGGTAACCTGACAAACATCAGTTTGTACTGCAGGTGCACAGAGACACTCATCAGCTTTTATATTTGACCGTTCCACTCCAACAGGTTGATGCATAATACATGACAAGCTTTTAGGACAAGCATGTAGGACCACTTTGATACGCGTTTCCTGTTCCTGTAAGTTATTCCATTTCATTCCAGTCTAACCCCAGTGAGGGTCATATGTTAACATTCCTTCCTCTGAGGTAATAGAGTAATGGTGTATTCTAGGCTATGCAAGCTCTTTTGTCCCATTTGCCGAACCTGATTTAAATTGCAAATATGACGAATTTGAAAAAAATTCAAGGAACATTATGTTGATTAAACGGCACTATCAGAAGGTCTGTGTCGGTTCCTGAAGAGCTCTTCTCTTATATTACACTATCGGCTCAATGGGCTGAAGCAGAAGAGTCCTCAACACAACAAATCAACATAACATGTAGCTCGTTTTTTTTTTAAGTCTTTAAATGGCATGTCAGACTATCTATCATCCAATTAGGCAAATAATTCACTGCTGATACTTAAAATACACTCCTGCTGTTTAATCTGAAATTTATGAGACTGTTTGTTTACAAGTGTGATTTTGGGTCATTAGTAGTTTGTGTTTACTGAGACTGATTTTCTATTGTGGTGTAGTTAAAGTAAGACTATAAAAGATCAGTTTCATGGGCTAAATTTCATCTGTCTGTCATTCAGTTGTAGTAGGAAAAAGCATCAAAAGCAACAGTGAAGATGCCAAACAAAGACAGGGTTTATCCATTAGTTTATCTAAACTTCTCAATTTTCTCTACTGGGAAATGTGGCTGCACCAGTAAATTTGTTATTATAACAGAGAGTGTCTACCAGACAAGAATACATTTCCAATTCCCCAGGCAATCTCTACACACTGATGTAGAATGATTGCATGTGGAAAGGCTGAGCAAATACACGAGTTCTGACAGAAGCAACTAAACACTTTGATAATGACTTGTCACATCACTTGTGCATCACGTCTCCCATGCCAAGAGCAGAGGGAAATAAGACCAGAAAAAGAAAAGTAGCCTAATGTACACGTGACTGTGAGACAGATCAATTTGTAGGGTAGCTTTTTCGATTTTGCTCACACTTTCAGAAGAAGGAGCTCTTAGAACAGCTGTCCCTTTGTAGGCTAGACACAGAGAAAAGCAACGAGCTCCGTTTTACCTGAGACCGGTGTTTCCGGAGCCCACTTGGTGCCGGGGTACAGGGACTGGAAGGATGAGCGCACTTCGTGGCACTTCAGCAGCTGACCGCTCGGCTCAGAAAGCGGCAAAAACAAAGCGCACAAAACCCACGGCCCGAGGAAGTTCACGCCGCTCATGGCCACTGACAGAAAGCTCTTGCGAGTAAGTAAAGATGACAGGATCAGCTCTTGTAGGTCTGCTTAGTAAAAGTAGATGTTTCCTGATTGTGTCCTGATTCTGATCCCGTTAAGTCTACTGGTACGCGTCTTCTTATTAGGACACAGCAGCCCACAAACTCTTCTCCTGGTGGTCTTCCTCTAGAGCAGCACGGATCCTTGTTAGCAGGAGTTATACGGCAGACCTGCGCTTGACATGAACAGCCTTCATGCTCCCGGTGTGTTCTTTTATAAACTCTCCTTCCAGCGGCGCGGCATCCACAGCTGAAGGGTTGCCAGTTCTGCACAGAGGCGCGCACATGGTGTGTGCTATAATATCGCCCTCCAGTGTGCACTCAGGATCACTCACAAAATAAGACAAAGGTTAAGGCACCCTAAAGAATTATAAATATTCCGACAAGTACGATATCAGTAAAACCTACTACTTAGTACACTAATAACGCTTATTTTCACACAAAAAATGTAGCCTGTAAATAAAAGATGTTACTGAATTTACAGCATCTGGCAGACGGTCTAACATTTGATCGCATTTTACCCAACTACTCGGCTATGGTGGGATTTGAACTCACAACCTTCTGGTCACTAGTCCAACGTCTTAACCACTAACCTACACTAACTACTAGCAGAAGTTGCAATTTCATTTTCCAAATAATATAGACTACGTCTCTTCACTATTTAAACTACTAAGTAAGCAGTAAGCTATCCCTAGCCTACACTGTAAGAGCTCGATAAAATATATTGCATCTAATCATATCCGGAAAGAAGCCTAGTGCACACATAGAGACAAACAAATAAAAATGTAGTCAGCTTTATCAAAATGTATTTATTTTTTCACCAGACACCATTTTAAAATTCGGATGCAGAAATTATATGTAATTTAGGCTTTTACACGCAGGTTAACATTCAGTGATATATTCATATTCATTTCACCACTCGGACGAATAAAATTGTACATCCAGCCTGGATAATGTTAGACAGCAACACGAGTAGAAAATTGCAGGGGAACAAATTTTGTTGATGAGTCTACACCGCCATCTGCTGGTCTTACTACAGCCCGTGTGTATTAGTGCGTACCAAAAAGGGACGGTTTAACACTAAAATAGTATTCTTATTTAGCAGATCTTTTTTAAAAGGCTGATTAGCTTACTTCCAGCCAGTCATTACTATTGTCACATTTCCAATGCATAGCCTACTATGCTGGTGTGTGTATTAGGGAGGGGGGGGTCACGTGATCTGGCGGATTACAGATGGATACCGTGCAATTTTTCATAGAAAATTTCGAGCATCACTAAAATTGCAAAGTCATCCACCCGAAAACAGCAAGACAAACATTTACATGCAACTACAACAAGAAAAAAAACAGCCATGCTTATAGCATAGGTAGCCTATAGCCTTTATAATCAGATGGTGAAACAACATGCACGTGTTTACATAGTTATCTAAAAAAGAAAACATACAAGCGTATTGCAGTGCAATTTAGATCCAACTGCATGTCATGACAAATTTTAGGTTAAGTTAACTTTAGGTGAAGTTTTCCCCTGTAACCGCCAGTTTTGCATGGATTTGCACAGCGTATTGAGTTAAAGCTGGATGCAAACCTGCAAAACTCGCCGTGCAGACAGAGCATTCCTGGTGTTGCTCCAAGTGTCCTGATGCAGACGACCGGCAATACATGAAGTGCACACACTGCAGTAGATCAGCGGTCACTACCTGCACTGTGAGCACTTTGGAACTGCCAGGACCAACCAGATGCACAAAGTGCCATTACACAGGTTACTCTTTATAGAGTGGGTTAACATAAAATGGTCAATAATTCAAGGAGGTTTACAAATGCTTAACCCGATTTCCATACGTTTAAATGTACACTGTGTCCTGCCGAAAGGAGCACCCAGCGCAGTAGATACTACACTACTTCACTGACTACACAAGATGCACCTTAGCAGGAAAAGCGTAGATGGGTTTAGATTCATTACAAGCACTGACTCCAGTTTAGTGTCTTTATAAGAGGCGGGATTCACAGGAGTCTTCCAACAACCTGTAGGACAAAAGCATCGAGGCAAATTACAATAATCCCACATGACCCAATGAAGCATGAAAGAAGCACATGGCTAAGCACAATGTCCCCAAAATAAATAGATCGACTTTATTTACTTTAATAGCCTACGTGTATGACAATATAATCTCACATAGCCTAATTAAAACTATTTAGAAGGAAGGCAATTGGCAGAAACACTTCAGATTAACACGTTATGGGCTCGACCACAACCACGTGACATTTACATTACCAGCATGAGTTTCGTAACTCGGACGTTTAATGCATAATTCATGCCATCAATTAGTACACAAAAGCTCTTTATGTAAAATAGACCTCGGCTAATTAAATACTGTATGTTTGATGACCGATCACGTGGCCTTCCCAATCACTCAGTGAAGTATAATATCGGGGAAATTGGGCAGATTAATGAAAAACACATTAGCCTAATGGAACCCAGCACAACCACGTGACCAAGTTTCTTTGTACAAATCCATTTAAATTCTGTGATTAAATTTCAGACATACCAGGCCTTTCTTAATGCAAATGTTAAATGTGTCACTTGCTTTCATATCATTTTGATGGAAATAAAACCCTTGTATAAAAACAGACCTGGCCTAAACAAGGTTGATGGCAAGTCACGTGGCCTTCTCAATCCCTTACTGGAGAATAAAAGTGAACGAATTACCCAAGGGAGTGAAATTTTCCCTGTCCGAATTTTTTTTCTTTCAGTTTTGTGGATAAAATGTGAAATGCGTGTTTATATCAAGCATAGCAGTCCGGATTCGTGTGAATTGCTCGAGCTGGTCAGTGGCGTGTCTTCCACGCGCCCTTCATCATCAAAATGGAGGATCTCCATTGAGGAGAACGGAAGGAACCAAGCAACCAACACAAAACTACAACCTAACCTAAAGCAGGAACCGATCATTAAACGAAGAATTGGTTGATTATTCCCAAACTACTATCAAATCTATTAAATGAATTGTAAATATTGTATTCCCTTGTGACCTCAGTAGAGTAAGAATGAATAAACTGAGCAGTAGAAGGCTCGCTCTCCAAGCGCCTCCTCATTGTTGCAGTTGAAGAGCTTGTGAAAGATGATCGGCTTCACAGAAACTTCAGCAGGATTTCGCGGTGAGGCCTTGTCTTTTACAACTGTTAGAAAATCACAACACTAAAAGCTGATGAACCAGCACAGCCGGTAGGCAGAAAGTGCTGCTCTGTATGTGCCGGAATTAAAAGTGCGACCTCGTGCACAGGGTTGTTTTAAGTTACAGGTGGCCTAGAAGACGACACGTTTAACCACGAGGACTGCTGGTGTAAACCTGAGGAAGACAGAAAGCCTTTAAAACACGGTTGTGTCCAAACATCCAGGTATAAGGTCCCCTCCTGTGTATTGTGTTTAAATGGTGGAGTTAGCTCCACTGTGTAACAGCATTATGACAGACTTCCTGAAGTCTGATGAATTTGTCCAAAGTTAGGGAATGGTGCTGGGAATCTACTCTGGGTCTGTAGTAATTGGCCTACCTGGACTCGAGGGAACTCCAGACTTTGAAGTACGGGTTGGATTTCACCTATGAAACCTACTGAATTGAGACCAACACAGTAACCTGGAGATCACATTAGAGCCGAAACGTGTGAATAACATAGCTGAGGAAAACACTGAAGCATTTTATCTCAATATAGTTCAACTAAAACTACATACCGGTACGTTACACAGCTGATTCTAACTTAGTGTAAATGTTATTGACTGATCAGAGCTCCGGTGTTTCTCTTTCCTAATATTCAGCAGCTCGTTTAGGCTTTCAGTGTTAAATCCAACAGGTGAGAAAAAAAATGTGAATATTTTTTTTAATTTAGAATAGCAATAAAATTAGAACTAAAGCATTTCTCGTAAATTATTTTTTTAATTATGAAAATCCTACGGTAATATTATTATTATTACTATTATTATTATTATTATATAGGAACTACAGACTCGCCTGCATGGTAACTCTTGTTATGTTCTCCACCACGGACGCTTTGGTTTGTCACACAAAAGCCTCTCCAACGAAAACACGATGGGTTTTCACACACATGGGCTACTGAAGTCAGGAAATCACAAACCAAATGTTAAAGTAGCAGAAAGTAACCTTGTTGTAAAAAAAAAAAACATTGTTACCACTTTTCTAGAGGTGAAATCTGTCAGTTAACCTACCTCCAAAACTTGTTTTGAATCTCCGAGAATCCAAAAGAGGCGCGAACGTCTGGTCATGTGTTGGGTTTGTGTTGGGCGCCTCCCCAGTGCTCTCTCTCTCGCTCTCTCTCTCACACACATAACACACACACACACACTCTCTCTCTCTCTCTCTCTCTCTCTCTCACTCACTCACTCACTCACACACATCCCTCAAAAAATAACAACCCTCCTGCGACAACATCCGCTACAATTCCATTTGCATAGTCATTATTGAGGCTCCTCCGTCTTTGATTCCCGCTTATTAAAACAAATTGAACACAACCTGATGGACTTCACTGTGTTAACCTTTTTTTCTCCCACCAGTCGTCTAAAAAAAGACACCAAACAACTCATGAAGCAATGCCTGATTATACTATATTATCCCATTAGATTGTTGAATATTAGGTTGTTTGAAACTACAAACTACTCAAAATCCTAAGAGCTGACATCAAAATGCATTAGTGTTTATTCTTAATGTAAAGGGGGAAAATAGCAGTAAGGAAGAACAGAGCCAATAACAATAGTCCGTATGATTTCGACTACTGGGATCAGAAAGTGGTAAAAAAAAATCCTTGATAGTCTATTTCTCAACTTTTGCCTTGAAGTTATAAACAACAATAATAATAATAGCAGTAGTAATAATAATAATAATAATATAAAAATAATAATAAGAACTATCATGATTACCATTATCAGGTTGTGGTAGGATTTTTGTATATATTTTTTTAAATATTACTCCTACATGAATATTACTCCTAAAACTCTGTGAAGCCCAGCTATAGTGCACAGATGTTTCATGTTGAAGCCTTTCGCCTTTCGCTCTTTATGGAGCACAAAAAGTTATGTCATGCATGTAATTGAAGAGCATCCTTTTGTGTTTTTCTTTCTTTCTTTCTTTGCTGGGGGTTGGGTAAGAGCACAGAGGAGATGCAGCCTATATTAAGCTCCCAGCAAAAAAAAAATGTTCATTTAAACCCAAATCCAGTCCCTAAAGCATCATCCTTGAGAAAAGCACTTCTTCAGTAATAAAAAACAAAAAAAACAAAACAGAGTTTAGACTTAAGCTTTAGGTGTGCTGTTGGAGTATTTCCTTTTGGTTTAGGCGCCTTATCGGGTAGCTGGAAAGGCACAGGAAGGCTGAACTGACCTCTGACCTGTGTAAACCCTACCCCCACAACTCTATAGGGCCATTGTGCTGTGCATCAAAGGCAGTTTCCCTAACCATTCCCGGCTGGATTTCCCTCCAGCCATCAGCCAGTCAAACTCTGTTCACTTCTTTACTGCTAGTGGGGTTGTGTCTGGTTTATTCTGTATGCTGAAACAGTTATGTTCCTTCTACACTATTTGTAAAAAAAAATGTAAAAGAAATAAACCGAGAATAACTTGGTGAGCAAAATCTGATTTCAATGCTCCGTTTCTACATTCCATGTTACTTTCCTTTGTTTAAAAGGCGATTATATCTGATATGACCTTTAAGTATTTCTAAACATCTTGGATCATTTCTTTTGATTGTCTCAACTGGCAAGAAATAAGAACATTAACACTATTAAGCTGTGTATACAGCAGAAACCGTTTTGCATGTGCAAAAAAAATCTAAATATAAATCTAAATGTAATAAGTCTTAGCCCTCAGTTTTAATTAACGTGTTCGCTGTTTATATGGCGATATAATGATCGCCTTTTATAATCCGTGTCTGGGGGAAGAATGTGAAAAAATGTGTAGTTTGCCAGTTTTTTTAGATTCAGATTTGTTACACTCGAGATTGTTTAATCAGTCTATTCCCCAGACGTGTTATTGCTAGGTCAGGGCAGCAGGGGGCGGTATGAACACCATGCGAGAACAACACGTCCAAAACTGCACAAGCGCTGTTGTATTTCATACACACAAAATGCTCAGATATATGCAGCATATAATATGCTTTTTGTACATTGATCATTTTATTATTTTTTATAGTACTGTATATAAAAGCTTCCCACTACCAGCAACAAACTATATTTTTTGCTTAGAGAAAACACTGGTGCGCAATTTGCATCTTTACCACTAGATGGCGCAAATAAAACAGGTTTGATGAAAAGATGCGACGTTAACCTGGCTTCCGTCTTCTTTTTCTTAGAATAACAATAATTATTTATTGATTTTAATTATTATTATTATTATTATTATTATTATTATTATTATTATTATTATTATTATATCACAAGTATTTTAGTCATCACAGTTATATGTGCCTTGCTTCTGATATGTTGAATATAGGCTTAGTCCTCCATGGTTACTGAGGTAAACAAAAAAACCCAGCAACACAGGAAGAACCAATTCTCAGTGTCATGAACGAGTAGCTGTTTCTTTCCAGATCATATGCCTTAAGTAGTCTTTAGTAATGTGTTCAAGAAAAACGTGCGGTGCAGGATCGCATGAAGAACATGACTCCAACCATCACTGGGTGGAAAAACTGTTTCCTCCTCACTTCACTTTCCAAGACTTGCTAGAAACCAAAGTCTACCGTGCTGAAGAACCACAAATCAATTATGCACCTTTAAGTCTGTCACCTAACAGGACTGAGTCTAGGAGGCAGATCTATCTAACTGTATTGAGACGCGTACAGGAAGACGAGATGATCAAGAGGAGGAATCTGGTACAGAGAATGATCAGAAATGGCTGTCCAGTGGAGGGACACAGTCCTCAAGGTGATGGACAGGATATACATGTGTGTGAAACACTGAATACATATTGCAATAGGAGTGCGAGGTGCATCTGGAACGAGAAGGACATCTTGACAATCCAGGCAGCCCTAAATGAAATAGAAAGAGACAGAAGGAGGCTGAGGGACCAGCTCAAAACCTCTGAGGAACAACTGAGTAACATGCAAGATGAGAAGAATCAGCTGCAGGGGCTGCTGGAGGAACGTGAGGAGCAGCTGAAGGAATCAAGAAAAGTGGCAGCACGTCAAGCCTTGGTGGTGAAGACTCTGAAGATGGAAATTCACAAATTTGGTGTTCAGCTGGAGGAGCTTGCTAAGCAGAGCCAAGAAAAGGACATGGAGGCAAACAGGATGAGGGCTGATCTTAGAAAAGCCAATGCAGGATATCGCCAGGTCAAGCAGGAGTGCTCAGCATTAGCCCAAGAGCTAAAGAGAGTGAAGGAGCAACAGCGGAAGGGAAGTCCAGGTAGCTAGGATGGGGTAGTAGGCTGCTGTGGTGAGGCTGCACACAGAGCTGGACGAGACTCCGCAGGATCGTACACGGACTCTGACAGCTCTGGATCACCTCCACCGACACTTTGATAAGTGACTTGGTTCAAGTTCAGCATTTGTTTATTTGATTTTAATTGCAGGGGCTGAGAAGCAGAAGGTTACACATACTAACATTCCAGGTTATTTAAGTGTAAGGGTATTTATAAGACTCCAAGAAGCCATTGAGCTCTTTAAATAATACAGCTTGTCAACATGTAAAGTGAACCTGCCGGAGATGAGACAGTAAAACTGCTACTGCTAAGACATGGTGTTTAATGTCTGACTATAAAGGAGTCGAAGGACCTTTTGAGGAGAAAACATTGTACTCTGTTATTTTACTGGTATAATTATACATAGTTTTTTTAATAAGTCATGACATTTGCTGTACCTTTGACTAATAATTTATTTGTGGTGAGGCCGCAGAGGAAAGTGCAGGAGGCTCGGGCAGAACTTGTGGCTCCAGAGCACCTATGCCAGCATTTTAATAACCAGTGACTCTGCGAAGGACAAGAAGGTCCAGTGTTCATTTTAAGCCACATCACAGCAGCATGTAGTGTTCCCCTGCTCAAACACCAGGTCTACGAAAAACCGTGGGAAAGTCTCAAATGTAGAAACTCTGGTCCTGCGGGACTGGGAGCAAAGAAAACTGAGGCAGTTTGTGTATATACTCAATCCAGCACTGTAGGTGTATTCGCCCTAAAAAAAATGGTCCGTTCTTCTGTGCATGGTCAGCATTTTTTTTTTTTTTTGGCCTTACATAAGCAATGCAGCTGATGTGTCTTCAGAGAGATGTCCAAGCAGTACTGTTTACAACTTTAGAACTCTGGTGGTTACCCGTTTAAATGATTAATGAGCCGTGCATGGTTGTTTATTTTATTTCCAATATGTCTTTACACTTGTTTCT
Organism: Leptodoras nelsoni; assembly: GCA_028566375.1. Classification (NCBI taxonomy): domain Eukaryota; kingdom Metazoa; phylum Chordata; class Actinopteri; order Siluriformes; family Doradidae; genus Leptodoras; species Leptodoras nelsoni. The sequence continues at coordinate 17,544,812 of JAOVVG010000037.1, read as the reverse complement.
GAAAATAAACCTTTTATGTACATATACAATCCTAATATGATGGAACAGACAACAGAAAACATATAAGAAACTGAAAGGAGAGTAAAAATGTATATTTAAACCTAATCCTGAAGCCAGAAACACCAAACAAGGATAATAGTTAGCACTGGACTCATTCTCCATCACTTTCATCAACAAACATGTATCAGTTATTAGACCTGCATGTGACAGTGGCTGGGATTTGCATCCTGCACAAAATTGTACCATTCAATTATAATAATATAAACTATTTAGCTGAACAATTAAATTCATTTTTGACCCACCAGTCCAGTATTTGACTAATATAAGGTTTAAACTTTATAGGACAAATTAATATAAGCTTGTGCTGAAGGATTTATCTTGGTATGATGGAAGTTCACAGTAACGTGTAAAAGACAGAGGTTTAAAAAAAAAAAAAAAAAAAAAACGTACACATATTGATCTTATTAAACCCTGCACTCTACTTGCTGTTCACATCTGTTTGTCTTGGCACCATTGTGCTACATTAAAAGGGATTTTTACTCTATAGAACTAAAACATCCGCATACACTGAAAAAAAGATCAAGCGCACACACATTCAAGAGTACCATACCAGCACATATCACAGTTAATGTTTTCCCTTATAGATCCTATTTAGAAAAAGGCCAAAATTTAAGAGATTTTACTTTACCCACCCTGGTAATTTAACATACAACTGGTCATGAGGGGGAAAGGACACTTTAAGTACACAGCACTTAAGCAACTCAAAATCTGAGGTATATAAGAGACGAATTTGTGCAAAAAGAGTACACTGGATACAAGGTTGAAACTTAAGGTGAGCTCACTGGTTCAATGATGGCTAGTCAGTAGAATCCTGTTTCGCTTTCCATTAAAAAAAAAAAAAACCTTCCAATAACCAAGATGTATGGAAAAGCACAAGATAGATTTGAACCTAAAAATACAATCTTAAGAGACAACACATTACCACAGTTATGACTTAGTTCAGGTTGACAGTACAGGTGATGGTATGAAAATGGTGTTAAATGCGTGTGTATTGGAGGCATCTGTTAAAGGTTTCAGTGGTCTCTAGGTTCATGTGCGTAGGCTGAAATTCAAAACGCAGCACAGAAGAAGCATCAAACATGGATCTGTAATCATCATTCCCACAATGTTACAGTGTATGTGAAGAGGTTCAATGTCCGTGTTTTGTGTGCATCAGCAAAATACACAAACCCAGAATTACTTTCAAAGATAATGGATGTAACAATACCCATTAAAAAAAAAATCTCTCTTAAATAATGTGTTGACCAAATTAAATCAGAATAATAGTTTATAGATAATGGTTTGAGTGTATCGACCAACCAATGCTCTTTAAATAATGTAACCACCCAGAAATGAGATCTACCTATGAAGTCTGCAAATTCTTAATTATAGGCAGTTTTGCTGGAAATTCTCTTAAGTAAAAAAAAAAAAAAAAAAAAAAAAAAAAAAATTACAAGCTGGCGTTTGGGGTGATGGGAAATTGATTTAATTATGATGATAAGGCTGGCATAAACAAGTGTGTTACTTTCTAAATTCATGACATGTCTCTGATATACACCTTTGCTTCAAATGCACTTTTAACATGTGGTTTTAATGCCCCCTAAAACAGCTTTAAGAGCCTCACCTAAGACTTGAAATGTAGTAGAAATTACTGTGAAATGGCTTTCTTCCTTAAGCATGTCAATTCGTGCTTCATTAAAAGAAGAAAAAAACATTTTAACTTCTCTAGAAAGGCCTCAATTAGTTATTTAAACTGCTTTTTTACCATAGATAAAATAAAGTGTTCACAGTCAGGAGCTACAGAGAGACTGATGTCAGAAAATAATCCATCAAATAATGTTTCACACATAAGGGGAAAAGCTTTGGAGTATAAACTTGGGTCCCTCTTGATTTTCAGACAGAAAATTCACACTTCTTCCTAAGCAATGGGGAAAAACTGAGTTTGCACATATTGACATTTTTTTTGCACATTTAAAGGTCAGAAATGGGATCTGAGACAGGCCTGTTTGTCATTCTTTCATTGTTATTTCCTCAGCTGCATAAAACATATCACCATCCCATTTATCCAGTCCTGTTCTTTTGTCCTTTACGCTTCCTCCGGTGGTGCGGGCCTCTTGAGATCTCGTATCTGCTTGATGAGATAGTTCTTTTCATCGCAGAACTGCTCATCCTCTGAGCGGTCCGTTTGGAATTGACTCAGGAAGTCCACCAGTTTGGATTGGTTCTTCAGCAGGATGTCCAAAACAGGTTGTGTCTTATTTGGGTTTGCCACAAACACCTGATAAACACAGTGGACAAAAAGCTTGTTTAAATTAAAGCTGAGGCTACTCAGTCTAGCATCAAAGTGGTTAAAATGATGGATAACAACACCCAAGACAACCCTGTGTTCCACTACTGCCTTTTAATGTGCCTTCATTGACTTTCATGGGACATTTCCTCTTAGACGAATCCTTGTCAATATCTAAGGGCTAAACCATTGCTAGATCAAGTTTGATTTGTGAGATGACCCCCATGGAGGCCAGTGTCATCAACATACAGATACAGATTGTACAAAACAGCAGTAATTTCAGAGATTGTTGGTGCCGATATGGGCATGGTCCATCTAATAGTATACCCTCCTCTATTTGGGCTGCAAGTGGCCACTCAAGTGAGGTAAACCACTGGCACTTCCAAATTGTGAGGTGAAGTCGATGTTAATGACTGAATGGAGGATGGGGAAACAGCTGTTCAGTTCAAAAAGTCAATGATACGGAGAGGAAAAACTGTAAGTGAGCACAACAAGTGCTCAACCTGATGCACACATACACTATATTGCCAAAAGTATTCACTCACCCATTCATTCACCCCTCTCACAAATCATTGAATTCAGGTGTGCCAATCACTTCCATGGCCACACGTATAAAATCAAGCACCTAGGCATGCAGACTACTTCTACAAACATTTGTGAAAGAATGTGTCGCTTTCAGGAGCTCAGTGAATTCCAGCGTGGTACCGTGATAGGATGTCCCCTGTGCAACAAGTCCAGTCATGAAATTTCCCCACTACTAAATATTCCACAGTCAACTGTCGGTGATATTATAACAAAGTCAAAGTGATTGGGAATAACAGAAACTCAGCCATGAAGTGGTAGGCCACATAAAATAACAGAGTGGGAACTTCATGTGGCCTTCAGATTAGCTCAAGAACAGTGCATAGAGAGCTTCATGGAATGGGTTTCCATGGCCGAGCAG
>JAOVVG010000037.1:17477822-17491789 GCA_028566375.1 Leptodoras nelsoni | reverse complement strand
TTGCGCTCAGAGTTGCCGGCTGGGCACCGGCTCCCCTGTGACCCCGTAACTGGGAATAAGCGGTACAGATAATGACTAATGACTGACTGACTTCATGTTAAAGCTTTAATGACTTTACTGGTTACAGTTGCATTTTTCTTTACTATATACATGGTTATAGAAGGGATTATTTGTTATTGCACTATCCAGAGTCACCCAAATGAGGATGGGTTCCCTTTTGAGTCAAGGTTTCTTCCTCAGGGAGTTTTTCCTTCCCACTGTCACTCCTGGTTTGCTCATTAGGGATAAGAATTAGGGATAACATTTATATAAGTTAAAAATTATGTCTGGGTTTTATGCCTTTGTAAAGCTGCTTTGGGACAATGCCCCTTGTTAAATATCCTTTAGAAATAAAACCAAATGGAATTGAATTGAGAATGGATATGAATTCTGGTGGATTGTAATTCCAATGCTTTAATCAGAAATACAGAGTAACAAAATGATAAAGCAACACATATTTGGAGATGTGAAGCTGTGAACATGTTTAAACTGCAGCAGGCTGGTCAGTCTGAGGAAAGAGCCGAGAAGAGAGGGTGTTTGCTGCAGGAGAGGTAAGGCCTTAAAACCCAGGTTGGCTTTTAACTTTTGCAGTGCTGTGTTTCTCCTGCTTTTACACAGGCTATGCAATCATAATGTGTTAACAAATTAACAGTAACATAAAAAATGTTGTGTCTTTTACCTCATGTAGCTTAGCAGCTGTTGTGTTGTGATTACTGTTAGGCCTAGCAGTTACTGGCCTACAAGGCTGATGTACTGTACATAATGGGTGTTTCTATAAGTGTGCGAGAATATAGCTGCATTTTCAGTATGATTCGGTGCTTCAGTGTAAATGTTTCCACAAACTTTAAATCTTGCATTTTTTTGGAATAATTTGTGAGGCAACTTTACCAACAAAGAGTACAAGGCACGCATGCGTTTCCCTGGGCCGAAAATTAAGGCGGTACATATGACGTGGATCGTGACGTTCCAGGAAGTACTTTACCAAAGTGCGATTTCATTGGCTACTCGATTACTGGGTTCGCTTTCAAAAACGCACGCTTACAGCAGCCGGTAGGTTTGATTGGCTGAAGGGCCTGTCGATCACCGGGGGAAAACAGGAGGGGCGGAACGGCTTGGTTGAGTCTCGATGTCTACTGCGGCGTCTAAGGGGATCAGCACAACTTTGATTGAAATGATCGATGCACCCGCGCTATTTGTTCGTTCAAACCGACGTTCAGGCAGAAAAGTGGACAGATAGAGGATAATGGGAATAAGTTGTTGGTCAGTAATACATCAATTGGCAGGTTAGCATTGCATGCTAGTGCATCAGCAGCATATCACGAGCAGAACATCTAGACAGGCTAATTAGCCAGGAAGCTAGTTTCCTTTCCCCGATGATGGCCAACTGAACCTTATTGTAGTTTACTATCTTTACTAGATAACCGTGTTGGAGGAATACAAACGCTAATCGTTTCGGGAACGTGGTGCCTGGTGGTGCGTCGTGCATGTTTTAGGGCGCGTTTTTCATTTTCCAAACGGCTACAAGAGCTGGAAGTCTGACGAGGGAGCATCAAGCTAAGCTAACAAGCCAGATAGCTGGAACCTGTGCACGGGACTGGCCCTATCTAGAAGTGAACGCGTGGTCATTCCAGGTTAAGGATAACCTCTTGTTTAAACAAAAAAAGTTCAGACATGGACGCATGCTTTAGTGCACGGGTTCGTGGTCTGGTGTTAATCTGGTTGTGCATGTAGCTAGCAGCTGTGTTGGGTTGTAGATGTCTTTAAACGCGCAGGCATCGTTAGCCTTCGCTAGCTGCGTGTAGACTGCGAGATGCGCAAATAAAAGCGTCACTTCGACTTGCTTTGGCTGCTTGAAAACGTTCAGCGAAACGATGTAGCTTTCTGGCGGAGAAGCTCTACGCGGTACTGGGTGAATTAGGACATTAGAGAGCACCATGAACAACCAGGCAATGATGGCGCAGGAGAAGATGGAGTTGGACTTGGACATGCTGCAGGGCGACGGCCACTTGAGGCGATCCAACAGCGAGCCCATGATAAACGGCTTAAGGTTCATTCACCGTCAGATTGTCACTTTTTTTTTTTAAACCAAACTCGATTTCAAGCTTCATTTCGATTCGAAAACAAACATGAATTGCATGGCTGTTACTTAACCACACACTCTTGGATATCAGGAGTGTAGATTCACAGATTGGGTTAAAAAAACTTTACTGAATCAACAGGGCCTTCAGTCTTAAAGCACAGACTGCACTGATGGCAGACAACCTGCACAATGTCCATGCACAGAGATTCTCTGCTTTGTTTTCCCCCTAGTTCGGGGTATCTGATGCATTCAGTAACCATTGAACTCTCTGTATTTTAGTGACAACTCTCAGGTTTTCCAGCGAGAGATTCTACGCAGCAGACGAAACAGCACGACTCTTGTTAGTCGCCCCAACATGGTGTGTAACCTGCTTCATTTCACAGCCCTCTTGATCACTATGGGTGTGTTCAGACTCGTAGTTCGGTTCTGCCGGTCCGCACCGAAGTGCAAATTCAACATTTCATTTACTCTCAAATTTACAAATAAACAAAAAATAAATGAAGTGGCATATGAGGCACATATGGCGTAGATTTTGCGAGCCAGTTATCAGAACAATGCACCACATACTTATCAGGGTTGTGAATACCTGGTGGTGTTTTTACCAACTGGAAACACAGCAAGAGGTGTTAAAATGGATAATGATTGGATAAGGAGTCAACATTTTGGTTTTCAATGCACTTCATTCTCTTGTGGCATGTGAACGTAGCATCTTGTAGCAACGTCGCGCCCGGTTCATTTAGATGCCTTTCATTTGTATTGTGTTCATGCATCAACAAACCACACCAGAGTCGGTTCCACCTGCCCTGTAGGTCCAGGTCCGCTTATTTGGTGTGTGCCAGAGTTCGAAAGGAAACGTTCATATTTACTCTAATGAACCGCACTACCAGAGGTTGTTTGGATTGAACCGAAGCGGACAAGTCTGAACAAACCCTGTGAATGTTTTTCAGAGTTTCTCTGTGCTTATTGTTGTTTATGTAACACTCAGGTTCCATCTTCCCCGGTTCGCATCCCTAGCACCAGGCTTGAAAGAATCAAACAGGTAAACCATGTCTCGTGTAGCAGCATGCAGTGATTAATCCTTACAAACAACTTTGGGAAGTTGCAACTAAACACAAAATTGTAGCAAGGAATGGAGGAATTAAACCTTTATGGAAAATGAATAGGTGATGCACAGAAATGCATTTTAATATGTCTGTATTTGTTTGTAGGAGGAAGGGGTTGATGTGATGAACAGGGAAACAGCTCATGAACGGTAAATAACTGGCTTTCCGGATGCTGTTATCTTCATTATGGGTGACTATAACAAGATATTTTTTAAACAGATGAAATCTTGGCATCAACAACCCCTCTGTCTTGTTATGCCCATCCATTCCTTTTTTTTTTTATTTATTTTTTTTTTTTTGTGATGTTTCTTTTTTTTTTTCTTTACCCCCTCCCTTCTTTGTCCAACTAGGGAGGTGCAGGCAGCCATGCAAATGAGCCAGTCATGGGAGGAAAGTCTCAGTCTGGTAAGGTTTACTGTAATATCCAGAAATGGCAGGGTGATGTCGTCTTTACCACGCATGGCCCACTTGTTTATTTCAGAAATGCACAAGATTTGTGTATTTCGATGTAGGCTACCTTAAAGTGTGCAAATGATGAAAGGCTGAAGTTTGCATGCAGTGGCTTTGCTGCCACAACACGTCTGCCTCTCCACTCTGATGAGAGCGTGGCTGTAGAAACGGCATGCTAGAGTAACATGGAGTTAACAGGGCCATCAGTCTCTCAAGAGCAGACTGCGTTGGTAGTATAGCGCTCCTACAATAACTCTTACCCAAGTACGTGTTGCTGTTGGCCGTGATGCGAGCTGAACGTGCACGTTGTGTTATTCCAGAGTGACAATGACTTTGAGAAGTCCTCGTCGTCGTCGTCCCCGAAGCGTATCGATTTTGTGCCTGTGTCTCCGGCTCCATCTCCCACTAGAGGAATTGGGAAGAAGGTATTACGTGTGTCATGGTTTCATCAAGCAAAATGCTACACATGTACTTCTGTTCTCCTGATGTTTGATAATGCTAATAAATGTTCTTTTCCTTAATGAGCAGCAGTGCTTTTCTCCATCTCTGCAAATCTTGGTGAGCAGTAACGGTCTAACTCCCAGCCCCATCCCAAGCCCGACACGTCGCTTCAGGTGAACGCAAACAGTTTTAATTGGCAAGAATAACCATTGCTTTATTTATTTATTTATTTTTTTAAAAAAACATTTGGCGTAACTTAATCTTTGTGTGCTCAGCAGGCGGAGTCAGAGTCCCATTAACTGCATTAGACCCAGCATTTTGGGGCCTATTAAACGCAAAGGTAAAATGAGCATCTTATGTTCACGTTTAGATTGTTGATATTCCCTCTAACTGGGATTCAGAATTGTCTGTAGAATGTAAATTTTTATTACTACTATAATTATCAGTATTGCCTGGTCATGTCAAGGAGTTCTAGTGGATCATAATTGACTCTGACTGAGTGGGATGGTATTCCTTTCCTTGGCTCATGTACAGAACGGAGCAGCTGAAGCTCTCCTCCATGTATATTCAGCTGCACCATGCCTGTTTTTGCAAGCAGTGCTTTGAAAAGATGCTGTGAATGGCTTCACTCCATAGAGTGGGCATAAAAATTCTACACCACTGTTAAAATTGCAGGATTTTGGGATGGGGGGGGCAAGAAAAATGTTTGGATTATTTTCTGCTGTACAGATAAATGGAATATCCTGTTGCACAAAGGTGCACATCCTTTTCTAATGGGGTGTGTGACTGCTCAGAATTAACCAATAACGTTAAATTTATCATACACCTGTCATCAATTACGTGTTTCGGGTAAACCTCATATAAAGATCAGCTGTTTCTATAGGACTCCCTTAACATCTTGGTTTCAATGCTGAAGCCATGTACAGGATCTCGTTTTTGAAAGAAATTGATCAGGAGAAGGGTACAACAGAATTTAAAACACGTTAGATGCATTGTAGAACTCCTCATTAACAAACAGTGAAAATGGAGCACTGCAGTGAAATAACCAAGAACAGAACTCCTGTCCAAAATTCACAGATGTACAAGAAGGAAACTTAAAAGGCAGGGTGCCTGGAGACCTACAGCAACATTAAAGGTGCTGGGGGTGCGGGTGCTAACTGTCCAGACCATATGGAAAAATGTTTTCTGGTCTGATGAGACCAAGATAGAACTTTTTTTTGGACATTTTAGAGTAGTTTACCAGACCCTCGGGGAAGCATCATGCTCTAGGGCTGCTTTTGTTCACCTGGGACTGGGAATATTGTCAAGATGGAATTCGGGATGGCACCAAATAACAAAAACCTTTTTTTGGGCCAAAACCTTCATGTCCCTGATAAATAGCAGAAGATGACGAAAAGTCACATTCCAGCACAATAACAACCCAAAGCACTAATCCATGTTGTTAAAGAAATGGTTTTCTTGTAAAACTATATCAAAGCTAGAAAAATGTTCTGGTTTATTTTGGGTTGAGTTGTACTTCACAGAAACAGGAGATGCATGTTAACAGGAGTGTTTCACATTTTTTAAGACTTATTACCCTTTTCCATAACTTTCTTGATGGTTTGTCATGAAAAAGATGACCGTTATTGTACTCAGGACTGTGAAATGCACTGTTTATTGAGTTTCTATTGTGTTTTTTATTTATTTAATTGATTACTTCACCTCCTAGTTTCAGGTGAGATGGAAGCAGAAAGCCAGCCAAAGAGACTTTTCCAGGGTACCACCACCATGTTGTCTGCAGAAACGGCCCACCTGCCTGAACTCGGATCATGGTGCGTCTTTTGTTGATGAAGCACATGTGTAAATCTCAGGATAGTGTCTTCTGTAAACATCAGAAAAGTCTTTGCAGCATTAATACACTGTTGGGTTAAAATGTATAAAGCAGAGAACAAGTCACCAATTGTATATTTGTACCTTTTTATGTGGATCTGAAGCTCACTTGTGTTCAGGATGACTTCAGTTCAATATTGAGTTTAATTTGTGATCCTTTATTCCTACAGTTTATCTTCTGACCTGCTTGATGGAAGCCTCAGCAGTGTTGGCTCCTCTTCAGGTTCTCCAGCTAAGATGGAAGGGGTATCGCCTTCCTCCAGCAACTCTCCCTTCACCCCCCTTCAGGATCTTTCACCCAAGTGATCAACATATCACCTATAAGAAAGGCTACACGAACGAGCTTCTGGAGTATCTTGTGCTTCTGTTTCATGCCTTCCCAACTGTGCTTTTGTTCTTGTCTTTGATTTTTCTGGTGAGGATTTGCTTTTTCACTGGGACAGTATGGGGAAGTTCTGTAATAAAAGAAGCCAAAGCCCTGCAGGTATTTTGTATGGACTGTACCATTGGGGTGAGGACGACTGGGAATGCTGTTCGCACCAGCTGCTATATAAAGGTGTAACATTTGGGGTGAAGCTCCATGATGAAACGAACAGCATTTCAGAACCGTGCAGTCTCCGTATGAATTTGTTCTTGTAGCTCTCTTAAATTAGGGGAATGCGAATATAAAAAATTAAAGCTCTTAGAGAGCAAAGTGTTCCTCTTGCAACAGTGCCGTTAGGTTGCCTGTGGCCTGGCTATTACTATAGGTCTTTTATTTACACAAACAGATTGCCAACTGGTGTTGTGTAAAAGAGTTTAACTTATTTTTGTTCCAGCTTTTTTTTAAGTATGTACATAGATGGTGATGGCTATTAGCTTGTCGTCTGTAATCTGTGTGGGAGTGAATGTGTGCACAGTGCTCAAGCAGTTAACTGACAATTGGGTGCGTTTGGACTCGCATACATTTACATCCGGGTTTGTATCTGCTATTGGTCAAGCGTGTAAGGATCAGCCTTTCATTCTTCACGTAGATGGAAGGAGGTGGCAACACCCTAGCTGAGTGCCTATTTATCACTCTTAGTGCTTCATTACGTTTTTCTAATGGAGGTAACGGTGGCCGTCGGCTGTTTAGGAACCTGAGCAAATGTTGGTTGAATGCAATATTAATGGGGATGTTTACCACTAAATCCAGGATTTGAACACTAGATCACATCCAACAACCCGAGTTGCAATCTGTCTTAAGGTCTACCACCCTAGGACATGGTTTAGCCTTATCGGCTTTAGAGAAGTGAAGCGAACTGACTGACTGCAGTGTGTCTTTAAAGCCCTTTAAACACGGTGGCTTCGCCCTTATTCGCTCATCTTTGGAATATCACTGTGTGACTACCAACTTTAAGCAAATGAGTCGTTTGTATTTAAAGCCTTGTTTTTGCATGGGGTGAACTACTGCAAAGCCACTGTCAAAGGAATTTCCGAGAGAAATTCCCGAAGCAGTTTTCGATACATAGAATAGAAACGGCTGCTGCTGGAGACATTTGAACATGCAATAGAAATGCTTCATGTCTGGAGGAAGGTCATCTACTGATTCATGAAAAGTAGTGTCCCATTAAAGCTCTGTAAATAAGAGAGATGTAAAAAAATGTACTTGTGCAAGTTGTTATTCATTTGAGCTTTTGGTAACTTTAGTAAATAGTATTTTTTTGCTTTTTTTTTTGTAAATGGTTTTATGAATTAGTTTACTTAAAGAAGAAATAGCTTTATTTTGTCAAGAGCATGATGCATCATAAATGTTTTTAAAAAAAAAATTTGCAAAAAAGAAAATGATTGTAAGTTCTGTTTCATGGAAGTGAAATTAACAGTGTGGTTTGTTGCCTTATGTTAGAAATATGGCTGAGGCACAACTTCACTGTATATCCTTTCTCTGAATGTTTTGTTTTGCAAAGAGGAAAAAAAAACAGTAAGTGGGTCATGTAGGTCCTCTTTCTGTACCTTATTGATGGTTGAAGTGTGTTTGGTTGGATTTAACTTTTTTTATTTTTTTTATTATTATTTTTTTTTCTTTCTTTTTTTTTTTTTTGTCCTGTGGACTTGTCGGATCTTTTATTTTATTTAAATTACGCTGTCCTCTTTCAAAAGCGTAAACCTTAAAGTTGTGTCTTGAGTGAGTCGAATGCTTTGCTGAGCTCTGCTCCAAATGGACAAAAAGATATTTTCCTGTCCCCTTTATCAGTGATCTTCAGATTACAAAATAAATTATTTGTCTGGCAATTCTTGGTATGGACATTTTATATTCTGGCTTCTCGCTGTAGGAGGTCCTATGGCTTTTATGTTCTTGTAGTAAGAGAATGGCTCCTAATTCAATATGTAATCACTACAGTAGCAGTGGATCTCAGTGTAGAACTAATCCTTGCACTCTACTCGCTTTTAGCCTTTCACCTTCCGTAACCTCGAATGTAAGATTAAATCAGTCTTATTGTTTTTTTTTAAAAGACCTTAGCTGGAAGTTGATTTGTGTTCTCTACCCTCACAGCATATGAAATTAATAAATAATAAACGTTTTTCACAGTTGCTTACACGTTGCTAATAGAAACTGAGACATTTTTCAGTAACAAAACTGGTGTCTTTGTTTTTTTCTAAGCATTTGGTGCCCATGGGTTCATTCTCATTACAAATTCAAACTCAAAACCACCTTGAAAAGCATTTATCACCTAAATACACATGCCATGTTTAACTTTTACGCACCAGATAGAGAATGTGCACGATTGCAAAATGGTGAAAGAACATCAGCAGAAAGGGCATAAAGAGCTTTCCTTTTCACTTCTGTATTACTATTTATGGTCAAAATGTATTTTTTGTAGAGACTATAACCCATACAGGTTGTGACAGGCCTACCTGCCTATCTCACTTTTCCCTGTAATTACCCATACCCACTGTCACTATTATCAGGGTTAAGAAAGCTGCATTGTACTGAGGTATATGTACTGAATACCCTACTCTCTCAATGACTTTAAACAGAGATTTAAAAAAGCACAGATGAAAATATATATACAGACACTGAAATGCCAGAAAAACTGGCACAGGAGCCTCTACAAAACGCATAATAACCCCAACTATGCACATCACTGTTTGCGCCCTCCAGTGCGTATATGAAGCAATAGACATCTAATGAACCTTCTACAGCTGTTTCCACTGTGAGAATGACAAGTTATCATGATTTTGTGCTTTTCAACACGGTTTAATAGCTTGGGATAGATGGGTCATAGCATTTCAGAGGTAGAAGCAAAGTTTGGATTTCCCCCCATGATCATTATGGTGTACTGTGACTACAAGAATTACAGCTAACCCTCAAATTTATGATAGCAGTGTGGCTGTAAAAACACTGCCTCAGATAACATCAGAATTCATACTGGGGCCTCAACAAACATCAGCCTGGGGACTGTGCAACGTTCCCTCCAAGATCCCCTAGGGGGCCTATTAACTGGTATACCAGTTTTTCTGGTACTTCAGTGTATATACTAGTGCATTTAAAAATGTAGAATATAGTGGAAAAAGTTTATTATTTTCATAATTTAATTTCAAAATGTTAAACTGTCATTTTATATTCATTACATATTTCTAGCCTTTTTGTGTTCATTTTGATCATTATGCCTTACAGCTCATGAAAATCAGAAATCCAGTATCTCAAACAATATATACTGTATATGACGTGTATCTCTTGATCTAGTTCAGCACACGCAACCAAAATCATGGTTCAGACTGCTGACTCAACAGTTGTGGAGAAGACGATCATCAACACCCTCCACAAGGCCACAGAAGATCGTTGCTGAAAAGGCTGGCTGTTCATAAAATAAATATTCTAATAATGTGAGATACTGGATTTCTGCTTTTCATGAGCTACATAATGCCATAATGATCAAAAAGAAAAACAAAATGCTTGAATGTGCAATGGATATACAATATATGACAGTTTACCTTTTTTAATTAAAATATGAATATTCAAATTTTTTGAGATGCATTAATATAATGCTTTGCCTTTACTTTTCCCCTTTCACTGCAACTCCGTACAGCATTCTTCTGACTGATCACTTTTTACCCATAATGAAACATTTCCATCCTGATGCGGTCTGCTTCTACAGATCTTGAAGGCTCACTGAATGGTATGATGAAAATAAAAGTGATGTAAATCATATGATATGGGCTTTCACACCTATGAGAGATTTTATAGTCATGTTAGACAGCACTCTCCACCACCGTCATCAAAACACAGACTGATTGACATTCTTTAGGAGGGACAATGTTCATCACCAGAAAACCGGTTCAATTCTACGACACATCGAAGCTATTCTGATACACTGTGCCAGCCCAATACCTTACTAACTGCCTTTATACAGTTTTTTCCTTTAATTTGTCGTCCATGTGTTCATTATCACCCTTATGATGTGAAGAGAAACTGCAACTCTGTCAGATTACTAACAACTAAGATTACTAAGAAAATCACACAGATGAAGCGATCATGCAGCATTCTTTTTTTCTGGTGTAAAAACAAAAAATACCAGAGGAGAAACAGGCCTGAAAAACACTGTTAATTAATGCTAATTAAGTGGATTTACTCAACCATCATAAGATAGTATGTGATAAAATAATGTTTGTTCTTCATGAGCATCTGTGACTGTTTTTTTGTATGGGGATAAAAAGCAAACTTGAAGTGGAACAAACAGCATGGCTGGCATTGGGGGACTTGAACAAGCCACATGCATGCTCATTACACGTTTGGCAACAACAAAATGGCACAGACACGAAGGATATGAACTAAAACACGTTTAATTTAACATATTCTTCACGGTTATGCACACAACCCCTTCCCGCCATCCCGTGGCTCAGTCGCCAGCTCAGTCAGTGTTTCTGGGTGTCCACTTAGAGTACACCCATCACTTGCAGCATGGTGTTTGCATCTTCACTGGGTGTACATGATGTCATTTAAGCATTGAGTTCCTGCTAAAAGGGTGGCTTTTAGCTATCACACTGGCTCACCCCTTTTTTTTCACAACTTTTCTGGTTGTGCAAATGTCTATTTCCTCTCTTTTTCTTCAGTTCCTCTCTGTACAAAGCCGTCGGACAGTGGCACTTCATGTGCGGAGAATGACCATTGTAAGAAGACCTGCATACAAAAAAATGAGTCGCAGAATCATTTACGAGTACATTCGTCCAAAAAAAGATGCTACTTTGAAGCAGTGCAACTTACCTAACACATAAGCAGCTACGAGTTTCTTATTAACACTTAAGTGGAGGTAGACAGGCACTGAGGATTCCTGCTCTCCCAGAGTAGGGAGCATAAGGGCAGCCATACACACTAGGCCCAACAGGATGGTTAGCAGGCTGGGGCCCCCTGATGCTGCGCGACTCTCTGTGGAACATGCACCCAAGCGTACAAATCATTACTAGCATTGAACATAGCTCTCTACTGCTGCTTAGTGACATAAAAAAGAACTGCAGGATCCTCTAAGAAAGATTTCTACATATGAAATACTAGGAATACATCCCTGCTCTGAGCTCGTCTTAACCCAGATGTCACCTGGTCGATTTTAAAGGAAGCGCATTAGATATTAGATAGCCATTGAGTCATCAGCTATATGAAAATAAAGCACACCTAGTTTTCTTCATTGGGTCAGAATCCCTCGTTTGTCAAGAACCAAAAGCGACTGGTCATCGAGAACAATATACTGGGTAAGAGCTGGTATCTTCACACACCTAGGTGTGGCTAGGGACAAACTCATCATGCTGAGTTTTATGTTTAAGAGGTCTCATAAGGTTAGTTGTAATGTAGAAGATGCTGAGGTTTCAATATTTTCTTAATAGTTTTTGCTGAGCACAGTTCCCAGTTTGCTGTGTTTTGATTGCCATCATTAATCATGGAATACTTTCAGACTGCTGTCATTTTGTACCGTCTGCTCGTTAGTACGACAATGTAAGCTAAGCTTTCATCACAAAGTATCAGATGTTGGTATCAGATGTTGGTATCAGAACACGTATCGTGTGTACAAACTTATACCTGATACCATTGTATCATATACAGCGTGTGTATGTACATTTAAATCTCCAGCAACCGCACTCTTTACACATGACTCACACATGCTTACTCATGAGTTTAAGACTTATGAGTCTTTAGCAGTCTAGTACAGCTTGTTTATCACTACCTGTCTGGAATGCAGTCTGCTCAAAGAACAAGCTGTCAGTGAGCTGCTCCTTCATCCTGCGTTCCTCCTCCTGGGGTCGGCTTTGAGGCTGCTCCTGAGCTGCTGAGGGCAGCAGCGTGGCCATCACCTCTTTCCGGCCCAAAGCTTTCCTCTGGCTCTGCTCCGATACCTGCAGCCGGAATTTATCGATCACGCCGTAGTGGCAGGCCCGTACATCTCGGTGCCGGATCACACTGTATGGTGGAGCAAAGCGCAAAATTGAAAAGATTACAAATCAACCCTTGCAGTTACAGGAAAAAAAAACTAAGTACACCCTTCTTCAATTCTAGGTTGTTATTTATCAGGGCCTAAACAACAATTGTGTGGTCCGAACTTGTATAAACAACCAAATAACCTCCGCTGACAAATATTCAGAAACCAGCTGGGAAAAAGAAGTACATTCTATAATCCAGTAACACATAAGACCACCTTTAGCAGGAACAACTTGAAGTAAATGTTTTCAGTAGGATTTTATCAGTCTCTCAGAAATTCTGGCCCACTCTTTTCATTTCTTCAGCTCATTAATGTCTGAGGGCATGCACTTATACACTGCTCTCTTAAGATCCTGCCACAGCACCTCAACGGCGTTGACTTTGACTTGGCCATTCCAACACCTTCATGTTTTCATCTATAGCCATTCAGATGTCTGTTTACTGGTGTGCCTGGGATCACTGTTCTGTTGCATGACCTAATTTGTGCCCAGTTTAAGCTGCTAGAAACATGGCCTCACGTCAAAGAATATTCTGGTATAAAGTATAGCTCATTGTCTCAATGACTGCAAGTTTCCAGGACATGTGGCTGCAAAACAAGCCCAAATCTTCAACCTTTCACCACCACGCTTCACAGTTGGTATGTGGTATTTGCGGTGATATGCTATGTTCGGTTTTTCCCCAAACATGGCACTATGCTTGATCTCCACCATGGGCTTCTTCCTACCCACCCTTCTACAAAAGCCATATATGTACAGTCTTTTTCTGATTGTGCTGTCATGAACAGAAACATTTTATGTGCACACACAGGCCTGTAGGTCACAAGATGTAGTTTTTTTAATATATATATCTGAGACTGGCAACTGTCTTGATGGCTCTCTGTTTGTGAACAATCCTTCTTGCTGCAGAATGGTGAAATTCAAAATGTTGGAGTCCTTATAACTCTTCCCAGATTGCAGTAACACTTGCTTCTCCTAGGTCATGGCTGATGTCCTTTCTTAATGGCATGATGTAGACACACACCTGAGTGCCCCAGAACACCAAGTCTTGCTGCTAATTTCTCTATTAATGATTGTAGAAGGGGGAAGGGTGTACTTATCCCCCCAACAGGTTTCTGTATATTGGTTTACTTTTTGGGAAAAAATAATACATACTGTGTTTTTTGTTGGAACTTGAGAATTGATAAGGACCACACAACTATTATTTAGGCCCTGGTGAATAAAAACCTAGAATTGAAGGAGGATGTACTTTCTTTTTCCAATGGCTGTATGATCCATTCATGTCAAAATAATCCAAAGTCAAATTCAATACTAAACCACATATACTTGTCAGAACGAATTAGTCTTTTTATAAAGTTATACAGTGTGGTAAGAAATAATGGTCTTAAAAAATGTAAAAACACCAAAAGGTGATTATGTCCTTCACATTTATTTGTGTCAAGATAATATTAGTACTAAAGATATACAGTTTTGTTCTTTACAATCTACAGTACAGGCCAAAAGTTTGGACACGCCTTCTCATTCAATGCGTTTTCTTTATTTTCATGACTATTTACATTGTA
>JAOVVG010000037.1:17401128-17413710 GCA_028566375.1 Leptodoras nelsoni | reverse complement strand
TCTATCTATCTATCTATCTATCTATCTATCTATCTATCTATCTATCTATCTATCTAGTGATGTTTCTCATTGTGGTTTTTATAAAATAGAAATGTTGTGCTTTACTGTGTTCATTTTTAGTTATTTGAGCTGCTGAACTTCCTGGCTGAGAACTTCATCTTTTCCTACATGGGTCTGACTCTGTTCACCTTCCAGAACCATGTCTTCAACCCCATCTTTATCGTGGGGGCATTTGTATCCTGATAGGGTGTTCAGATAGAGATTTGTTTTCTCCTCATCTTCGATTTATTGAATACATAAGAGTGTGTGAGTGGTGGATATTTGTGCAAGCATGAAAATGATGAACTACAGCCTGGAAAAGTCACTTTTCTGACAAAACAGGCTTCAAATGAATGAGATTAGTGGAGCTCCATTCTAAATGTGAGCTTGGCTTTATTCTAGCTCATTCCACCCAGGAAGTGGTGAGTGACTATCAACTGAATGAACCATCATTAGTGGCAGTGTTGTGTGTGTGTGTGTGTGTGTGTGTGTGTGTGTGTGTGTGTGTGTGAGTGACTTCCCTTATTAAAACAGGAAGGGCAAATCTCCCGTGCTTAAGGGGATTTTTTTGGTTCCTTAACGACTATCTATTCCAGTTGGCCATTTTCCTGGGCCGTGCAGCTAATATTTACCCGCTCTCCTTCCTGCTCAACTTGGGCCGCAGGAACAAGATAAGCTCCAACTTTCAGCACATGATGATGTTTGCAGGTTTGTTGATTGAGTTAGACTACAGTTGTATTAGATTAAAAAACAAATGTGTATAATATTTTGAAAAAATAATTTTTCAGGTTCCATTGGCTTAGAAAAGTGTAAAATGGCAATTGCAAAGGAAAATGATTCCTTTTTTGTATTATTAAGGTAGTGAAAAGTAAGATGTTCTCTGTCTTCTGTAAAAGGGCTTTTGTGTTCATGGAGTGTTTACAAACGTGAAAGTGATACAAACGATTCCGTTGGATCAGACAAATAAAAGCTTCTCAGATCAAGAGCAAGAAATATCACTCTGAATATTCCAGTCTCCATTTCACGCTCTTCCCCAGGTCTCAGAGGGGCTATGACTTTTGCCCTGTCCATCAGGGACACGGCCACATATGCACGACAGATGATGTTCTCCACCACCCTCCTGGTGGTCTTCTTCACCGTATGGATATGTGGAGGAGGCACCACACAGATGTTGTCTTTCCAACGTATCCGGTGAGCCCTGCATATTTATACTCCTACCTTTTTAACTGTATCTAATAGACATATTTAGAGATGGTTTACATTTTTGTGGCTCTGCTTTTCCACTAGGGCTAGGACAGAGGTCATATAGCACTTATTTATATCCTTCTATTCAGAGCCAAAACCATCTAACCGTTGTAGCTTCTAAAAGCTGTATGTAGACAGTTTATAGTGGGAGGAAGAACATCAGGATGTTGGTGTCATTGACTAAAATATAAGAAATAATAAGACCTGTTTGTTCATTCTGTAGGTTGCTGTTTTACTGAGTTTGTGTTCATTTGTGTTGTAACAGTGTTGGAGTGGACTCGGATCAGGACAATTCGGTAAGGTAATTTCGGTAATTTTTAGGTATGTGGTTTTAAATGCATCATGATTAACACTAATGCTGTTTGCGGACGCACTTGTGCAGATTGGCCCTGATGGATTTGAGAGGAGGAGCACCAAACAGGAGAGTGCCTGGTTATTTAGGATTTGGTACAACTTTGACCACAAGTATCCTTTGTGCTTCGACACTAAGGCAGACTGTACTGAATTAAAATAAAAAAGTTTGAACTTTTATCCCACTGTATAATACCCAGGGATTAACCTTTGACAATATCTCATTCATGGGTTTACACCTTGTACTATTTATTTGTTTTATAAACAGCAAATTGTCTCATTTTTGAGTTTACTGTAATACAAAGGCTAAAGGCGTCTTGTCCTAAGGTATTATTATTTCCTAAACTCCGATATCCTTAAACTGCATTTTGTTCTACAGAATGTTCCTTGACCCATCTCTCCTGCAGCTATCTTAAGCCCATTCTGACTCACAGCGGGCCGCCGCTCACAGCCACTCTGCCAGCCTGCTGCGGCCCACTGGCACGATGCCTCACCAGCCCACAGGCGTGCGAGGTCAGCCTCACACACAACAGAATACACTCACTGTCCTCCGTCTGAAAGGAAAGCTGTAGCATTTTTTACATTTTCAACAACATTTTTGTTGCAGCCGCGTTCCCTACTTTTGCCTACAGAGTTTCAACAACAAAAGCAACAGAACAGACAAAACTAAAACCGAACCGGTTTTCTTTTTTGATACTCCCAGCAACACTATTTTGGAAATAGTACATTGTTGCATAGAAACTTCCAAAATCTCTCAAAACCGGGATCTGTCCGGGATTTGTCTGGGATCTGTCCGGGAACTGGGAACTGTTACCTATAGACCATTTTCTAAGCAATATTATAGAGAAGGTGGTGCTCAAGCAGCAGAATGATGTCCATCGTAGTAATAACATTTTTTAGGAGGTTTAGGATAGCACAGAAACAGTGCTAGTGACAATATATAAGACTCCCCAGACAGCACAGCCTGACACACTACATATCACTGAAATGGGAAAAAGTTAATAAAGTTAATAAATAGAAAACCGAAATTCTTCATGTGTGTAACAGCGCCAGTGGAAATGAAAAAATACCAAGAGGTGAATTGGCCCATCAGAGTGTCCCAGTGTCCCTGTATGTGTCTGTGTCTGCATGCATGGTGCATACATCTACTCCCTGAGCCATCTCTAGAACCATGAAAACTCTTGTTTGATCGGTAAACATTACCTTTAAAGGAGGCATTTCTTCCACAGTACTTTTGTTGTTTGGTCCAAAATTTAGATTGTCTATTTAAACGATTGCACGACATGTTTTGATTAGAGTTAAATACTTGGTTAAGAAAACTCTTGCCAGTTCCAAAAAAAACTATGCTCTTACATACTTCACTGATCGCTTCATCTTCTCCTTGCAGAACGAGGGCCAGCTGAAGGACGATAACTCGGACCTCATCCTGAACGACGGCGACATCAGCCTGACCTATGGCGACATCACGGTTAGCACAGACGCGACAGGTGCTCATACGTTCAGCATTCCGGCCGGAGCATCGGGCGCCTACTCTGATGATGCTCTGGACCGAGAGTTGACCTTCGGCGACCATGAGCTGGTGATCCGGGGCACACGTCTAGTGCTGCCCATGGACGATTCAGAGCCACCTCTCCGCCACCGGGAGATTTGAGCTGTATGGAAAAAAAATCCTGAAGGATGTTGAAGGCTTTCCTGTCCCTCTCTGCATCACCACCACAGCCTGGAGTGATCTCTCTCTCTCTCTCTCTCTCTCTCTCTCTCTCTCTCTCTCTCTACACCACTACTACTATATTCTCTCTGAAGTGGCTGGTTTGATGTCTCTACCTCATTTGTCATTTTCTTTCAGCTCCTCTCAACATGACTTATGAATCCTTCTCAGTTTTTTCCATCCATTTTCTGTTTTCTTTTTTCCACAGCTTGGGTGTTAAACGGTATAGCATATTTGGGCATTGTTGCATTGTCTGTCTCAGCGTTTAGTGTGAGAAGTGATAGAGCAGTGCTTTCTTGTCTGCATAGCAAGGTGTTAAAATTGCCGTGCATGCTAATTCGTACTTTCTGTTGGTGCGTGAGGCTTGGTTCAGAAGGGATTCAAGGTTGGGCAGGTGTGAAACGGCTACAACTTTCAAACACCTTCTTTGAGGATCAGAACAGAAGCGTGGTAAACTGATGGCTCAGTGTTTGTTTATGTGGTTGCAATCAAGTGCCTGTTGAGTGCAGTTTTTACTTGGAGCAAAACAACACTGCCATCCACTAGAGGGAGGCCTTGTATCATAATACTGGACTCTTCTGTGTGATAAAGGCTTCAATCTGGCAACAAGAAGGACTTGCTCTAGTTTTGATTAGCTACAGAGGGATGTCTGTAATCAGAAAGCCCAGAACTCACCTACTGACCTTTGACTGTGACTCTGGTGGACTAGCACCTTGTTATACATGTTCATGTTAGTTGCAGTCAGATGCTCTTTTAGTGAGAGTCATGGTACAAAATCTGAGGTTTTTTTTTAATTTGTTTGCATTCTGTAAAAAAAAAACCCTTATTAAATTTACCATGCAGCTCTAAACCACTACAATGACGTAGCGTCATGTTTAACAGTGAATGGCTTGAGCTATCCATTAGCTGTATTACTAAAACAAAACCTACAGAAATGTCTTTCAAATCAAAGAGGATTCTTACCTGTGCTAGTGCAAGGATATAAAGAACAACAGTTCACAGCAGTGTGTTTGATTTCTTTGTAATCTTTTTAATGTATTAACCTTTGCATGATGTGTGCTGTGTGGAGATGCATTGCTACGTGTCCCGTCCCGTCCCCCCACCCCCAACCCCCCCTGTTTTTTTCAGCATTTTGGATTTTTATAACGAATTGAACAAGCATCGTCCAGGTTGGTGTATAAAGTTACTTTACTGCAGCACAAATTGTATTTAAGGTAATTTTTTTTAGTACAGAGGGAGACTGGCTGTCTGATGATTTTAAGCATGCTATTAAAGGGCTGATTGAACAGGTATTATCTGTTTTAATATTTGTACTTTTAGTGGAAAAAAACGAGTGGAGGGGAAATCGGCCATTTCCTGTTTCAGTGTAATGTTAGGGTGTGGTGCAGTGATGAGACGGGCGACGGCACTGAGGGCTGTGAGTGCAGCTGTACGGTTGTTACAGTTGTATGTCATTGTATGGATGTAATGAGATGAATGAAATAGTGGGAATGAATTTTGATACACTGTCTATTAAAAAGGATATAAAATCAATTTAAAAAGGTGCAAACAACTAATTAAGAGTTATGTTGTGTTCTTGTGTCTTAAAATTCAGAAGTGTGTGTGGGTGAGAGTGTATGGGTATGTTCATTAAACAGGCTGACTTTATAGATTTGCCTTGAATAGAAGGTGCTGGCACCCATAATGCAGTGGGTCTCCTGAATGACACAGCAAAATAAGACACTAATGCACCGTGTTGCATTGTGGCTGTGGATGAAGGCCCCTGATGGACAAGGCAAGAAAGAAGGAGATGCAGAAACAGAGAACGAGTAACAGTCATCTAAACAGAGAGCGAACAAGGCTTTCAGCATAGCGTCGTCTCCTGCTGTGCAGGACGTTTTTCCCAGAGGGCAATGTAGCATTCCTGTAGGCCTGCTTCTAGATAACCTGGCCCACAGAAACGGGGCGTTTATATTTGGATGGTCACGAGATGAAGGAATTCAAAATGATTGCAATTTTTGCACTTTGTTTTCTTGCCTTGCTGACTTTTTATTTTGTTGTTAAATCTTGAAATATCTATTCTATTTATTTAATTGTCTAAGATAGAAGAGGTAGATGCTTTTCTGGTGAAAGTGGCGAATAATGACCTGCTGTTAGAATGAGATCTTTCGTCTTTGCTCATTTGTCATGTGAAGGAGGAGTTTAGTAGACAAGCATATCTCGGTTTGATATCTTGAAGAGCAGCAAGCTAGCAATGTCTGTACCAGCCACACGTATATGAGCAAGAATAATTCGACGAATGTCTCTGTGTGTACTCATCTGATTAGGTACACATATATTTGGCCATGCATCTGTGGGGGAAAAAGAGCTACAAATGATAGACTTAAGTTTTTTTTGTTCCTGAAATGTGCGGCAACTTGCATAAAGACTGGATTCACAAGTCACATCATGCGCAGCCTCTGTTATTACATGTTGCAGGTACTGACTGTTTACGTATGTACATGTAAATATGATCATCTGTTCATGTGCGTGCAAAGATCAATAAATAGAAGCCTGTGCTTTCAACTAAATCGGCTTCCTTGTTATTGGCTTCGGTCTGAACCGATCAGAGTTTGGTGTGACTGTAGCAGAAAGTGCTGCCTGGAAGAATCAGCCATGACATTAACAGACTGCTTTTTAGTTAATCTAACATAGACTGAGCTGCAGCATAAAATGAAAGCGCTTCTGTTTCTGTCTTGGCAGTATTCCTCACCATAGCTCTCCTCGTTAAATCATTTAGGACAAAATCACAAGCCTCAAGAGCTTAGTCATCCACAGTAATGAGAGACCCCTATTATTTGGTGCATTTCTTAAAGCAGATGTATTGGAAAGTTTTTGCAGTGTTTTAGCATGCACTGATGTTCCCTGATGTGTGTATGCGTAGACTCCTTTGTGTCTGTGGAGGAGATGCGCTCCACAGCTGGAGAATGGTGCTCTCCAACACGGAGAAGCTGACTCAACTCAGCTGGGTAAAGCAAGTCCACAGCAAGAGATCAGGTAATGTGCTCCTTATATGGTCTGAAAGATGTTCCATCACAGGCAAATAAAATATTCAAGAACTGCTCTACATTTATTTTAGACTTGTGTTAGTTACAGTGGTCTGGTGAAGCAGTTACTGTAATGTTTTATCCACTGTAAAACTGATGTGTTTTGTGGCTTTTTTCAAGTTCTACAAGATCTACAAACCCTATTTCCAGAAAAGTTGGGACACTGTCTAAAAATGTAATAAAAACCGAAATCTGTGATTTGTTAATTCACTTGACGCTTTATTTTACAGACAAAAGGAAAAAGAAAAGATTTTCAGTGCTTTCACTGATGAAATTAATTCTATTTGTTAAATATAAACAAATTTAGAACTTGATGCCTACAACACACTCAAAAAAAAGTTGGGATAGAGGAACGTTTACTGCTGGATCACCCCATATTTTCTTTTAATTATACTTTTTTAATAGTTTGGGATTTGAAGATACTAATTGTTGCATTTTTTAAAGTGAATTTTTGTCCATTGTTGCTGTATACAAGCTTCAGCTGATTCTCCTCTTTATGATGTGCCATACATTTTCAATAGGAGACAGATCTGGACTGCAGGCAGACCTGTCAACTTGTGCAGAATGAAGCCTGGCAGTGTCCTGCTGAAATAAACATGGAGTTCCTGGGAAAAGATGTCTTGACAACATAATATGTCTCTCCAAAATACCAATATAAGCCTCTGCATGAGTGGTACTTTCACAAATATATATACAGATCACCCACGCCGTGGGCACTGACGCACCCCTATGCCATCACAAATGCTGTTTTTTGCACTTTTCCTTGGTAACAGTCTGGATGGTGTTTTCCAACTTTGGCACATAAAATCTGATGTCCATTTTTTACAAAAACAAGCAGAAATGTGGACTCGTCTGACCACAGAACACATTTCTATTGTCTTTCGGTCCATCTCAGGTGTCTTCGGGCTTATAATTTCAGGTTGCATTTCTTGATGCAATGGTGAACTGTGTTAAGTGACAATGCTTTTTCAAAATACTCTCAAGCCTGTATGGCTACATCCTTCACGGTACCATGATGATTTCTCAAACAATACCACCTGAGGGCTCGATGGTCACGCACATTCAGCAGTGGTTTCCACCCTTGGCCTTTACACACTGAGTCCCTGAATCTTATCATGATCTTATGAACTATGAAAGTTTAGCACAAAGTGTTGAACCATGACCCATCCTTGCTTGCAAAGACTAAGCATTTGGTCAATGGTCCATTTATACTCGATCTTGATGACCTTACCTGTTACCAGTTAAAATGATAATTGTGGAGAACCTTCCATTCATTCATTCATTCATTTTCTTGACCGCTTATTCCTTTTCAGGGTCACGGGAGAGCCGGTGCCTAGCCAGCAGCATAGGGCGCAAGGCAGGAACAACCCTAGACAGGGCGCTAATCCATCGTAGGGCGCACACACACACACACACACACACACACATAGGGCCACTTTAGAGACACCAATCAACCTAACATGCATGTCTTTGGACTGTGGGAGGAAACCGGAGTACCCGGTGTAAACCCACACAGACACGGGGAGGACCAGACCGCCCCACCCAGGGATTGAATACGGGACCTTCTGCTGCTACCCACCGAGCCACCGTGTCGCCCAAGAACCTTCCAGAACCGTGTTATTGTATTACTTGTCTTATTTTGCCTCTGTTCCAACTTTGGTGGGACAATTTCTAAATTTGATTACATTTAACAAATACAGTTAAGGTCCTCATTGAAGACACTGAAATTCTTTGAACTTTTGTGATTTATATAAAAGTGAATTAACAATTTACAGATTTTTGTTTTTTAGAAAGTGCCTGGAAACTTTTCTGGAAATGGGGTTTATAGATTACTTATACCAATTTCATAGTTTTCCACCTTCTATTTCTATAATTATAATTCTTAATTTAAATACTGTAGTATTAAATCAGAACTCATTTATTGAATTTAAACCAAATTGCAGGGTGTTCAAAAATTTTTCACTAACAGTATACATCATTGCAAAGTTCAGGATATATGTTTCTTTTGTGTCTATCAGGGTGTCAAAAGTGGTTTTAAAAATAAATACTGGCAGTATCACAGAGAATAAAATGACATCAGGCAAGCTGATCTGATGTTGTTATGCTTTCCAGTCTGGTAAACACTGAAATGACAGAGAGACAATATAATCCCCAGTATGATCTTGAAGTTGTGTCAATAGTCAAAATAGTCAAAGCTACTATTTCTTATAGTAAATTACAATAAACCAAGTATAAGATTATAAAGCCTATTTCTAGAGATATTTTGCCAAAATTTCTACCAACAAAATAAATAATCAAATAAATAAATCAAATATGTTTAGAAATAGGCTTAATAATCTTATGTTTGGTTTATTGTATTCTTAAGATAAATTTAACTATATTCAAGATATTTTCACTTGCTGCCATTTTCTGGAGTGTGAAGTGATACTATTAACACGGGCCTTTGTAAAGGCATGTAGATTCAAACAAGACAGTTTGTCATACCATTTCTGTGTAATGCTGTGTTTGGGGAAAACCCAGCTTTGATTTTTAGCTTTGATTGATATCCTCGTAATTTGGTTGGATAAATATTATCAGTCTGGTATGCAGCTGTTACTGATCATGTGGCTTCTAGCCGCTGTGCAATTTGGTAAAGAAGACCTGTTGAATAATGTGAGACCGATGAATAACTGTGGAAAACTCACAGGAATCATTTCGCCAAAAGCAGTACTATAATGGTAGCAACAACTTCTGACAATCATCTCTGACAACAGGTCCTTAAATCATTCATTCATTCCTCTTTGGTAACCTCTTCATTCTGGTCAGGGTTGCAGTGGACCAGAGTGGAGCTGGAACATTGAGCACAAGGTAGGAATACACCCTGGATGGGATGCACAATGCACAATCACAGCTAGGGACAATTTAATGTACTCAAGCCATCTGCTGGCATGTTTTGGGGAGGTGGTAGGAAAATGGAGAACCTGCACAAGAAACCCATGTGGAACACGTGAAAATTCACACAGATATGCAACCTGAAAAATGAATCTAATGAATCTACAAACTCCATGTCTAGAAAAGTTGGCACACTTTCTAAAAATGCAATAAATCTTGAAATGTGTAATTTGTTACTCACTTGAAGCTTTATTTAACAGACAGTAGGACAAAGAAAAGATTGTCAGTGTTTTCAATGATGAACTTAATTATGTTTGTTAAATATAAACAAATTTAGAAATTGATGCCTTGCTTACTTGATGCCTCACTTGGTGGGACAGAGTGATGTCTCCTCTTGATGATGTGCCATATGTATTCATTTGGAGACTGATCTGGACTGCAGGAAGGCCAGTCAAGCCACATTGTAACTCATGCAGAACAAGGTCTGGCATTGTACTGCTGAAATAGACATGGAGTTCCTTGGAAAAGACATTGTCTTTATGGCAGCATGTGTCTCTCCATTATAAACCTCTGCATCAATGGTAACTTCACATATCTGCAGATCATCCATGCCGTGGGCACTGATGCTCCCTGACAATCACAGATGCTGGTTTTTGCACTTTTCATTGTTAACAGTCAGGATGGTCTTTTTCATCTTTGGTATGTAGAATCCAATGTCTGTTTTTCCAAAAACAAGCTGAAACATGGACTCGTCTGATCATAGAAACAGTCCATCTTGGATGATTTCGTGCCCAGAGAACTCAACAGGGTTTCTGTGCAAAATTAATATATGGCTTCCTCTTTGCACAATACAGTTTCATACCTATTGAGTGTTTGATCACACATTCAGCAATAATTTCAGCCATTGGCCTTAACACACCAAGATGTCACCTGACTCCCTGAACTTTTCCTGATACTCTAAAATGTAGATGCTGAAAGACCTAAATGCATTCCAGTCTTGTGCTGAGAAACATTGTCCTTGAACTGACTGACAATTCTCTCATGAAGTTTGGCACAAAGTAGTGAACCATGACCTGTCCTTGTTGTTAAATAAAAGTGAAAGTGATTTAACAAATTTTGGTTTTGAATTTTTATTGCATTTTTATAAAGCTTCCCAACTCTTCTGGAAATGGGGTTTGTATGTTTTTTTCTTCACTTAGACCAGACAGAGAGAGAACTGTTTGTGCCATACCATACTCTGAAGAGTCTGGAGTGTTTCATTAATCCTCATCTGTCATCTATGATACTTTATTCGCATTGTCAAGCATTTCTACAAACAAGACAATAGTGATGTGGTTAGATTTTATTTCAACCGATACAAACAAAGTTAGAAAGTAAAGTCTGTCAGTCCACTTCTAACCCTTCCAGACATTTCATACTAACAATGAGTTGTGCAACTTGTTATTTTATATGAATGATCCTAATATCGATCTATGTATCGGTTTAATATCGATCCCAGGGTCGATTAATGATCTTAATATAAAGACCAAAGTTGTACATGCCTATGAAGGGTGTGACCTTGTTACAAAAAAAACCCTCACTTATTGGCAAGACAGGAGAACATTTGTTCCAGACTACACACTCTTCTATAAACAGTAGATCATCTACCCTGATAAAGTCTCATATCTCAAAACATTTGCAGTCTTTTCTTTAAAAAACGTCGCTTTTCTGCTTTAAATTACCGGAGCTATGTGTCTTTTCTCCCCTGCTGAGGGGAAGGTTGTAAATTCCTGTCTGAAGTCATTGTTAGTGTGTAGGCTACACAGTCTAGTGCTTGGACCTCATCCCGCTTTTTTTTCTCTCTCTCTTCCCGCACACGAGCTTTTTAAGCGCTGCGCGAGACACAAACCGTTAGAGCGCGCGCAGGACATCAGCGGCCACTGCCAGAGAAAACGGCTGCCTCAGTTATTTAGCCTTTACATTTAGGTAAGTTTTGTATTAAAATTACTTTCTACATTTATCACTTCTTCACATAAAACCCAATAAATACCTACTTCTCTTGAATTATAGATAGTGTGTGTGTGTGTGTGGTCCTGACAGTTGGACTTCCTCAGGGACTCATTACCATTAATACTAAGCCCTAGGTTTAAGTACTTAGATAAACAAATGTTCAGGTTTTTTTAATGTTATATAATCTGATTTGGTATATACATGACACTTATATACAACACTAATTTTATCATCTACAAATCTAATTTTATCTTAACAGTTTGGGTTAAATAATTAGCTTTTTTGATATAGTACAAGAATCTTTTCTGAGCCAAACTGCAGATGTCCACAGACTTTCAGTTCAACAGGAAGCTGAGGATTAAATGGACTAACTTATATACATCTAGACATACTAATATGACACTAACAAAAACAGCATTAAGTGACAGTAGTGCAAGAATGAAGTGAAATAAGCATTACGGTACCAAATCACAATAATGAAGATAATGAAATGTGTCGGTCACAGCCGCCCTTAGATTAAATTTAACAAACTTTGGTGTGCCTCTAAAGAATGAAGTAGTAATGCAGGGTGTGAAATTTGGTGAAGTTTGAGCCTTTCCATCCCAAGATATTCTCTAATGAATTGCTAGACTTTGGCTTTATTCATTATTCATTATTCATTATTCATTACTCATTAGGCAGCACTGCTCTACAAATGAATCACAAGTAGCTAGAATAATGTGCCTCCTAGAGGAAAACCTGCCATAAAAAGATCATACTTTTAGGCAAAATGGTTTTCAAGCTATTGCCCAAAAAGTGCTTTGAGCCTACCCTAGTTCAGGGGGCGCTAGCACGAAGGGTAACACACATCTATGGACACGAACCTTATATTCTATTTCAGACATGCAGGGATACAACTGTACCAAGTTTCATGTGGATTGGGGTGAAGTCTAAATATATCATATTGTAGAAACTGGTGAAGAAAAAAACTGCTGCTGAAGTCATAATAACACACAGGACCATACATAGTCTAACAGTCCATTTAGCAGCCTGCAAAAGTCCACCCTGACTTTTAATGCTGTCTGATTAAATGATTTCAGACTTGATTTAACATATTAAGAGCTCTTTATTTTGCCAGTAAGTAATGATTTTTGTACCATTTATGTTTAAAATTAAATCCTAACTGTATCATTTAAAACAGTAATTTTATGGGCATGTTTTATTATGGCATTTGGCAGACACCCTTATCCAGCGTCTCATCTATCTCATTTATACAACTGAGCAGTTGAGGGTTAAGGGCCTTGCTCAAGGGCCCAACAGTGGCAGCTTGGTGGT
>JAOVVG010000037.1:17375091-17397037 GCA_028566375.1 Leptodoras nelsoni | reverse complement strand
GCTGTATTGGCCACAAAAGGAGGCTCTACACCATACTAATAAATTATTGTGGTCTAAAATGACAGGTGTTTCAGTTTATACATATATATATATATAATATTATAATGGTATACTCAAAGCCACACACTACTGAAAGTCAAGATCCACTGATTAGATCCATTGATTAAAAACAGGTGGAATGAGGTATGGCTTGTGCTTACACAAAGCAGCCCTTTGTGGACTGAGTTTGATACCCCTGGTGTAAGCCATTTAATGAGCAGTGCTTGGATTTGCAAGATGTAGCACATGGGATTCAGCCCTAAAAGATACACTTTTGTCTCATCAGAGCCATTATGGTTGTCTTTCTGGGCGGTTCTCACGGTTCTCACGCAGAATTGCCATTGGGTTCTTAGTCACCTTCTTGGCCAAGAGTTTGGCTGGAAGGGCAGCAAACTGCTGTGAGGAACCAGAATGGATCTACAGTGGATGCAGCATTACAATTGGCCTTAATCCAGACCTTAATCTGGAATTGTTCTCTCTTTTCTCTTGTTCACTGAAAATGTTCTCTCTTTTCTCTCTGTGTGCTTGTAGAGATGTGTTTTGAACATTAGATTTAAAGAAACACCACCCTCCTAATAGCGAAGAAAACAAATGAAATCTTGCACTGTTTTTTATCTTGGTAGGATGTACTTTTGGAAAGGGGCTGTATTGTATTGGGTCTTGTTTGAATTTGAGTTGAGCTGGTTATATTTTTGTATGCATGGACCGACAGGTTCCTTTTTACCCCATGGCGACAGGGGCTTGCCTCAGTTCCTCACACACCTAAACTAAACCCTCCTTCATGATCCTATCTGATTCTTGACTTACATATGACCTTCATAATCAGTGTTTGTGAACAGGCTGCAGATGGTCCTGACGGATCAAGAGCATTGCCTCTCTCTGTGTGGAGGGGTAAGATAACAGATGAGTGAGACAATGTTTATGGGTTGTACCAGTGGGAGTGAACAGGGCTATTTCAGGCCTCGGGAAGGGATGGTCTCAGCAGAGGACAGGTGGGATGGCAGAGAAAGCTTTCTATCTCTATTGTATATAGTGGTCACAGCTGCATATTCACCAATGACTCATTCAGGCCAATGTCAACATTCCAACTTTTCAGAAATGTTATAGACGGAAACTATTTTGAAACACATACATCATCACACAATGTCACCAGTGCATACACTGATTAGCCATAACCTTAAAACCAATGACAGGGAAGTGAATAATGTTCATTATCTGGTTACGATGTCAGGAGTTGGAATATATTAGTATTAATAAGTTGGAAGCAGAAAAATTCGCCTGTTTAAGGATCTGAGCAACTCTCACAAGGGCCAAATTATGATGGCTAGATGACTGGGTCAGTGCATTGCTAGAGTGGCAGGTCTTGTGGGGTGTTTCCAGTATGCAGTGGTTAATACTAAAGGTGGTCCCAGAAAGGACGACCAGTGAACCAGCAACAGGGTCATGGGTGCTCAAGGCTCAGTGATGCACATGGGGAGTGAAGACTAGCCCAATCAACAGTCTATCATACAATCTCACAGAAGAGCTACTGTAGCACAAATTGCTGAAAAAGTTAATGTTGTCTATGATAGAAAGGTGTCATACCACACAGTACATCACAGCTTGCTGTGTATAGGGCTGCATAACCGCAGATTGGTCAGAGAGCTCATCGGTCAGAGAGCTCACCCCTGTACACCACTGAAAGCACCTACAATTGGCATGTAAGCATCAGAACTGGACCATGGAGCAATGGACGAAGGTGGCCTGATCTGATGAATCACATTTTCTTTTGTATCATGTGGATGGTCAGGTGTGTGCACGTTGCTTACCTGGGGAAGAGATGGCACCAGGATACACTATGGGAAGAAAGCAAGCCAATGGAGAAAATATGATGCTGGGCAATGTTCTTCTGAAAACCTTGAGTCCTGCTATTTATGTAGATGTTATTTAACATGTAACAACAACCTAAACATTGTTGCAGATCAAGTACACCCCTTCATGGCATGGGTATTGCCTAACTGCAGCAGCCTCTTTCAACAGGATAACGTACCCTGCGACACTGCAAAAATTGTTTAGGAATGGTTTGGGGGGGACTCCTGATTGGTGCAATGGCAAAGAGCTCACTCTATTGTCCGGAGAACTTAAGTTCAAGTCCGGTTATAGCTATAGCTGTATAGCTGTCCGTAGCTGGGAGCTCAGAGATCAAAAATTGGCCATGCTGTCAGGATGGGAGGGGCAGCATATGCTCCCGCCCATGTCAATCATAGATACACTGGCCAATCAAGGGTGTCTGTGAGCACATGTGTACAGAAGGTGGGAAGGAGTGCTTTCCCCCCGAGCACGAGCAGCAGTTTGAAAAGATGCGGTGGCCGGCATCACGTGTCTCGGAGGAAACACGTTACAACCTCGCCCTCTCTGACTGGCAGTACACGATGAAGAGTTCACAGTGTTGACTTCGGAGTTGCCCCCCAAATTCTCTAGCTCTCAGTCTGGAAAGACAAGTGGAGACCATGGAGGTTCCAACTCACTACTCTCAGGAATGAAAGGATTTGCTGCCTGATACCCCAGCACACCTTCAGCAGCCCATGCCTTGATGACTCAGAGCTGTTTTGGTGGCATGAGCTTGACCTTCACAGTATTGGCAAGTGGTTATAATGTTACAGCCATATATGGGCAGTTAATGGTTCAAAATTTGGGGTCCATGAAACCTAGTCAGTGGTTTTTAAAGTTTTGTTAGAGCTGTGGAAAACATATGAACATAATATGTTATATGTGTAATATAAGTTTTTATATTAGCCTATTTGATTGCTCACTTGAATGGGTTTAATCCAAAACTCAGTACCTCAAAGTCATGTAGTCCTACAATGAAAACATCATTCTGTGAGTGGATATCTCGGAAATAAAGAGCTCTATGTCACCAACAGGAACACCATTACAGCAGGAACTCCACATTATTCATTATACTCCGACAGGTCTGACCCATCAGCCCACTGTTGGAACAGAGTTTAGATCTTGAGGTCTGACTTTCTTTGTGATTACAAATCGATGCCCCAATGTGTATTACGTGGGACGATTAACAAAGTCCCATTATAAGTACAACAAACTGAACTGAATCATAAAATGAAGTAAAATTTACAAAGGAAATATCTGTTAGAAACTGAACCAGTTTACAAATTCATGTCACAGTACTATAAATAAACAGCCAAGTAAACATAAGTACACCACTATTCATGAAAGGATGAGACATGCCCTAACAATGTGATGCACTTATGAACACATAAATAATACAAGGCTAATGTCTTAAAGGTACAAACATATCCTCTCAATCTGGTCACAGACATAAACAAGCTCATCATTATGTCCAATAAATGATTAACACACACCCATTATGTAAACATAGTAAGAATACTGTATACATAGTATTCGTTTTAGATCCTAAACAGCTGATCCACTGATCCATTTCAGTATAGTACACAAATGCCAAACCTGTAAATGTCAATAGATGCTTCCCTGTATCTAAATCACTGTTGCTGAAATTCCTCTCTGTATTGATGTCTCGACAAAGGAATTAACTCTCTAACTCCCTTTCCGTAATGCCATGTTCCCCTACGCTTTGATGCATACCCTAACATGGGTAGAACATGTGGTGGTTTAAGTATGATAAAGCCTGGGGCAGGACAGAGTGTTTGGGGGTGGTTTGAAGTTGGGGTTATGACAGCAGAGAGTGGGGTATTGGTGGTAACCGGGGGCAGGCGTGGTTTTGACTGGGTATATATAATTGTGGGGATGCTTTTTATTTACTCTCTACATTGACTTTCTCAGTCTAAGAGCTTCTCTTCTGCCAGAAACCAACCATGACTTTCTACAGGCACTCAGGTAAAAAGTGGGATATTGTTTGAGTTCTATGTAGAGCATCATGCAATAATGCTGGCGGTTTGTTCTTCTCACACCGAAATTCTGGACCCGATGGTTCTACGTGCTGTAATCTGCTGGATTCTGACATTATCAGTTTTTAGTATTGTGGCTGTGCAGGTAGGGGGTGGGAATTTAGTTGCTGTTTTTGATTTTTGTCAAACCTGAAATCAGATGTTTGCTCACTTGTGATGGTTATTGTTGGCAAAGCCTTTTGTGTGACCTTTGGCTTATTGTTGGTTTTGATAACTGGTTTCGACTATAGGACCATATCTTCCTTCAGGAAAGTAATCAAAGAAAAGAATTCAATAATTAGGTTTATGTGCAATGGATTATTGTCATATGTTTTATAAGAATATATTTCTGGTCCCTGCTTTAGATACAGTCATTTCTTTTTTGGATTTTTTTTTAATCATTGCTGCCTCTCCCTCTGTGACTCAGCTGAATCCTATTTAGACCTTATTGGATGGGCCATGTTCTTTGCACAGGGACAAAATTGGTTCTCTGTTAAACCCTCTGGCGCAACATACCAAAAGGATCAGTGGAGCAGTTGAGTAGTGAAGCCAAATGCCCTCATAGTGCCCAGGTCACACAGATGAAGTTCAGAGTCAGCCTGCACAGCACATTTACATATTTCCTGCTAGGTCAAGCGAGCTCACACCCATTCCCTAAACCTACAGTGCTTCAAAGCTTAGTTCCAACATATTTAATAGTAATATTCAACTTGATCTGCAGGAGCAGGGATGGTCACCGATCTGTTCTGTGAATGGACACCGCTGTTTTGAAGCCTCAAATGAAAATATTACGGAGTAGAGAACATTAACAGTTGGACCATGTCTCTGCCCTGGGTAAAGTGTTTGAGCAATATCATTTGAAATGTAATGACTACCTTTCTGGTTTCAGCCTTGTTCAAGACCCACATTTTGAATGGTTAATGCATCTTTAGTAGATAGTTTTAGTGAATAATCTTCATTCATCACTGTGGATGATGTTAGAAGATTATTCTTTATAATGCACTAACCAACATGGTAAGCTTTACCCTGGACGCTGACAAGAATTTGGAGTCAATACTGTTGCAAAATTATAAATTTTTGAGCATTTGAGGCTTTTTTTCCCATAATGAAAAGTTTTTTGAGGAGCTTAGATCTCTTGACATCTGTGTACTGTTTTCAGATGTGCAGACCAGCTCTTTATTTCCATTCATTACAGAACTTGAGCATTATGGCTATAGAAGCTGTCATTGTATCGCCCATGGTATTATTAACTCTACTTTTAAATTATGACGATGTTCCTCTGTTGATAATATCCTGCTTATGTTGATGTCCTTCAGATGTTCCTTCAGGACCTGCTACTCTGACCTTTGGGCATTATGGGCTGCTTAGATCAATACCTTCAGTAGAGTATGTCAACCTGTGGAACTATGGAAAAGACAAAACTGATAGACTGTTGAAAGTAAAATTCCACTGGGATGAATTACTGTCCTAAAAGAACAAACTCTCTTTTCAGTGGCCAGAACACATAGCTCTGTCACCATTAAGAGAAGGTGTAAAAGCTAGTCATAATTGTGGCCAGTTGGATAGCTGTGCTTTCATACATATGCCTTAGATGTTTGGTATGCGGTTGCCTGGCTATGCGTGATTACAGCCAACATGGAGGGAGAACGGATTAGCCTGAGACCATTCATCATCCCATTCTCGTCTTTCAGGAATGGCTTTAATGGAACATCTGAGTCACCAACACAGATATACAGCTGCATTGTCATTGTATTTTCTTTCCTAGGTTAAATAAAGCTGCTGACATTTGGTGTTGCTAATACAAACACACTGACACATCTTGAAAGAATCACCTGCACCATTAGACTTTATGAATGTGCCAAGATAAATTTTATGATTTTTTTTTTAATACCATCATCTAGCCCTGGTGCTAAACCTATAATTTCAGATATTCTTAATCTGTTCTGTACTGACCCATCGAGGCAATGATAACATGGTAGCACTATAATAGAATATCAATATTATAAATGTTAACATATTCCGCTGTCACTACAGGCCCACGAACCTATCTGAGCTCCATCATGACGGAGCGCTTCAACTGCTTCTACTGCAGAGATGACCTGCATGGCAAGAAGTATATCCAGAAGGATGAAAAGCACGTGTGTGTGCGCTGCTTCGACAAACTGTGCGCCAACACCTGCGCTGAATGCCGTCGACCCATTGGAGCTGATGCTAAGGTGGACCTCCTGTTCATTTCCCAGAGAAATACTCTGACAAGCTGAAATCTATGTCCATTCCCAGTCAACTCTGAGTCTCACTCCAAACTGTACTACCAGACTTCCCTTATGACAAAAGAGTATACTTTAGTACATTTTATAGTGAATTTATCATATAGTGTGTTTAGCATAAGCAGCTACTGCCTTAATAAAGATGAGTGCTCATTCATTTTATCTCTTTTATCCCATTTCAAGGAGCTGACCCATAAGAACCGCCACTGGCATGAGGACTGCTTCCGCTGTGCCAAGTGCTACAAGCCGCTGGCCAACGAGCCTTTTGCAGCTAAAGACGATGGCAAGGTCATGTGCGGGAAGTGCGGCGCCCGTGAGGACTCGCCTCGTTGCCAGGGCTGCTACAAAGTCATCATGCCTGGTGTGCGATTCCACTCATTCAGACTGGTGTCTCTTATCACAGCCTCATTAGCAGCACATTTACCCTACATTTGAGTATTCTTTCAAGCAGCTCTTGGCCACTGTGTTTCCTTTTAGGGTCTCAGAATGTGGAGTACAAGCATAAAGTGTGGCATGAGGAGTGCTTTATCTGCTTTGAGTGCAAGCAGCCAATCCGTTCCCAGAGTTTCCTGACCAAGGGGGACGAATTCTATTGCAACACTTGCCATGAGAAGAAGTTCTCCAAGAACTGTGCCCGCTGCAAGGAGGTGAGTGCTGCAACCAGAGAACAGAGCAGTGACTCTGAGAGCCTTAGGCTTCACATAGGGGATAGTATGCTATTTAACAAATATATATATGTTAAACACCAAACATATAGATACCTTCTAATACATACTTGCTCTTTCATACACACTTGCTGCATGGCAATGCCTTAAATATACTACATAGCACTATATGATCACATTAATGGGAAATCGTAATCAAAGAGAGATCTGTAGATGGCACAGATCTCAGAGGGCAAATACACCATGGATGCACTTTGTATTCCTTGTTCTAGCAATTACCAGACTCTTCATTTTATGTTATGAAGTACAGTTAAGGTATTAATTTATTATAGTGACAACAGTCAGTTCCACAATCCAAATTTCATCAGCCTTCATCATGAATTTCGACAGAATCCATCACAGCAGACACTCAAAGTAAACTAATCCTATTCTAATCATTGTTTAATTTGGTTTAACTAATCCAGTCGTAAAATTAATGTGCAACATCTCTGATTAATTTAAACTAGATTTACTAAGTCTAGATTAAGTCTAAACCAGGGTTAAGTTAATCCACGTTGGTCCACATTGAATGTGAAGCATAGCAGCACCCCCTTGTGGAGAATTTCCAGGTGCTCGATGACTGAGTCTGTCACAATTCAGTTCCATGACGTGTTGAGTATCTAAAAGGACACAGTGTCATTAGATGTGAAGCACAGCAACAGCACCCCTTTGTGGAGAATTTCCAGATGCTAACATGACTGAATTACATGCCAGGTCCCTCAGGTGCTTTGCATCTAACCTGGGAAATCACAGTGAAGTAATAGGCATGTGGGAAATATTTCATCATGGATTTCGGTGTTTCACTATATGATTTCAGTGCTGTAAATATGTATAACATTCCCTTTAAAACTTTTGTGTCAACCATCTTCCAGCCCATCACCTCTGGTGGGATCAGCTATCAGGATAAACCCTGGCACTCCGAATGCTTTGTGTGCAACACCTGCAAGAAGCCGCTGGCTGGCGCTCGCTTCACCGCTCACGAGGACGACTTCTACTGTGTGGACTGCTACAAGACCTCTGTGGCCAAGAAGTGCTTTGGATGTCAGAATCCAATCACTGGTAAGCATGGATGATGCTGATTTGTAGTGATGTTACAGTGATAGATTTAATAAACTACTGATTTCTTTTACAGTGGGAAACCACTAAGAAGTGAAAAAAGTAATCTCCTGTTTGACACACACTTAAATATGCTTCTTGCAGGTTTTGGCAAAGGGACAAATGTGGTGAACTATGAGAACCACACTTGGCACGAGTACTGCTTTAACTGTAAGAAGTGCTCCCTGTCCCTGGCCCACAAGCGCTTCGTCATGCACGAAGAGAACGTCTACTGCACCGACT
The DNA here is from genome assembly GCA_028566375.1 of Leptodoras nelsoni. Taxonomy (NCBI): domain Eukaryota; kingdom Metazoa; phylum Chordata; class Actinopteri; order Siluriformes; family Doradidae; genus Leptodoras; species Leptodoras nelsoni. The sequence continues at coordinate 17,388,784 of JAOVVG010000037.1, read as the reverse complement.
GTGCCAAGAAGCTGTGAAAGTGCAGAGGCTCTTTCCGGTTTTCATTTTAAGGAAAGTTTTCACCCTATACTGGTGGCTAATTCATTATTATCATTTTTGGTCTGTTCATTTAAATAGTGAGTCATTAAGCAAACAAAACTCACCAGAAAATGAATGAAAAAAAAGTAAGGTAATAGGTCGGACTGGCTAATTTTAGAGTAATTTTAGGATAGTCTCAGTGATGAGTTGCATCATGGATTGAAACAGGCATTATTTTTCTAAGTAGAAAATAGTGAGTGGTGTGCAATTAATGTTACAAACACATTTGTAATCAGTTATCCATCACTTCACAGCGATACATGAGCATCTCCGATAGGCAGCAAGACTGAAATATTATTTTAGGTAAAAAAATAAATAAATAAATAAAATATATATATACATACACACATGTAACCATGCTAAGGCAGACGCTACTGGAAAACTTCTCGTCTTGAACCTTCAACACGAACACGTTTCATGTTGCTTTGTGAAAATATTTTGTCCATTTAACATAACACACTTCAGCATTATGTTTTTGGAATTACGGCATGCGACACATTTAACATGAATCCTTTGGCATGCAACGATATTAGTATATGCTTTATTCATGGCATTGTGGGTGAAGTAACAATGAATCTGAACAATAAACGTCAAGCTTCAACTAAAGCCTTCATTTCTGAATGATCAAAGAACAGCTATATTACAGTGGGTATGAGCAACTTTACATCAAAAACATTTACTTCCTTTATCTAGTAAAACTTTATTTGAACAGTTTATACCTTTTCCAGTATAGTTTGGGTACATTTACAGCTAGAATTGGTACTATTTCAAGATACAGAATATTGCATCCTATGTAGGGCCTTGGTCAAGTAAAATGATTGTCATGGCCAGTGAAAGAACATCACAAAGTTTAGGTTTTAATATATGAAAATAAATACGTATCTCGCTCTATTTCCTAAGGCACCGTTCTATTCTACCACCACGGTGAGCACTGTAAGCTAGAGAACAGCTCGGAAACCCCAAACACTCAAGGGTTTACAAGGTACTGGAAAAAAGGAAGCAGCAACTGCACTGATGTGACCCTGGCTGAGGGACCACGCTGACTTCCTGCAAAAGCAGCACACATCCAAAACACGCACACAGCTGACTGACTGCATCTGCAGCAGCTACTGCAAGACTAAGCACTTTGGGGTGTCTAACATTTTCTGTAAACCACATGGTAGGGAGGGACTGCTGAAAGGCTAAAATAAACAGAAAGGATTCTGCAGCCCGTCTCTCCTTAACACGCCGAGCACATGCTCATTAGTCTTTAATTTTCCTTGCCCGAGTGTTTGCCTGAGCGTCACCACTGGAATTCTGGACAGTGTTTAGGTCTCAACCTGAAGGTTTAAACATTTGACTGTCCTTTGTCCTGGAGAAAAATGGCAATTAACTAAAGAAAAAAAAAAACATGGCTTTCAAGTAAGTGATCCATACCTACACTGGAAACAATTGTGTTATGAGAGGAATGATACTAATTAGTTCATTAGTAAATGACTATGATCTTAAATAGTGAAATGCCCTGTACTCAGTGGCCTAGGTCATTTCTGAGTAAACTAGTGTACAAAAAAGCCCACATATGCCCAAAACAGCCTACGGACCCACCATAACCGTCTCTCCTTGAAACGTCATGCATACGAGGTTCAAGCTTTTCCTTCCAACTACTAACAGCAGCACTATGAAACAAACAGGAACTCGAACAGGATTTATTCTTTTCTCTGTGAGTCCTGAGCACAAACCCTCTGGATCCACCACCAACATTTGTTTTTACCTACATACAAGGCCCACGTTCTTCTTTTTATGCAGTTACGCCAAGGTGATCACATTCAAATCAACCTGACACCGATGGGGGAAAAAACCCACATTCTATCCAACATAACTTGTGAACAACCTCCTGCAACATTCATATTCCTTATCCATCCATCCATCCATTCCCCTGACAAAAACACAACATCAGACTCTTTAAGGTTCTAGATCAGATGCTATGGAGTAGCAGCAGTACAGACGCGCACCAGAGAGGAACCAACAAAAATACGCTTCCCTTTCAATTACTCCATCTTCCCCAAAGCCATAGAATAGAACAGCTGAATACTGATCATGTTCATAATACTTATGCAAGTAGAAAGATCATTTTTAAATATCATCTTAATATACGAGATCAAGTTCACAAGACATAAAACTGGCTGAGCCACTGGATTAAGTTTTTTTTTGTTTTTTTTTTAAAGTGAGAGGAACAGAAATAAAATTGTAGTCTCCAAAACCCATTAGGACCTGACAGAACTACAACCCTGAGGGAACGTGGTGTATTAAAGAACACTAGCAATTAATTCAGCTTTCAATACAGAATAGTGAATCCCCTTTGCTTAACACCTTAAGGGGAATGATATGCACCCAAACAGCTCATCTAAATGTGCAGGTATTAAGAGCTTACAGTAATTCTTGTGTGCTATTATTACAAGTTACAAGATTTTTTTTTGTTTCCCGAAAGCACCTTTATCCTTTAAAGGCTAAAGCAATGTGAAAAGGTTTTGGCCAAGTTTGAAATTCAGCATGTAACCAGATCATATTTTGTCATCTTTTTATGAAATACCTTGACCAAGATTTGCTAGGGGTTGAGTTTATACAATGCTGCATAACAGGGAGAGAGAAGACAGTTGGCAGCCTATTGGCCCAAGTCATCACATTAGATTAGGCAGAAGCTGGAAACTGCAGGTAAGGCGCCGCATGCATCACTGTAACTTTAAGGAACCACTGCCAAGGCTCTCTGTATATTCATGAGTAGAAAAGGTCTTTTTTTCTTGGATAATTTTCACATAGTTGAGTACTACTCGATTCACAAATCATTTTAAACCAGTGTGTGAGACAGCTGGAGGTCTTCCTTCTCTGACCTCAAGTGTCATTTCACATTAATTGCTCACTTCTGCTTAGGTCCACTACCGACCAGGATCACTTGCAATATCTAATCGAAATACAATGGAATAGATACAAGAAAAAAAAAGCAACAATATTAATACAGAAAGGAACAAATAAAACGTGAGGTCAGAAGAATAAATTACAAAAGACTCAACATAAGAAAAGATCAAAATAACAATAATAACAAGAGACAAAAATAGAGAACTGACACGATGTCAACAATGAAAAGAAAGAGAGGCAGGAAAACAGAAAATTAAGCATAATGGAAGATTATGTTTCCCTGAAGCATTTTTCCGCTAGAACTTTTCAGCGATTCAGATGCTGAGACCTTCGCAGTTTCTCTGGCTGTTCAGGTGAGCACAAGAAACTTTGGAAAGCAACCAGACAAACATCATGGAGTGCAATTAGCAACCGTCCTTGGGTGAAGATGTCGAATCAAATTTCTGAGGAGAATTGTGTTGGGAAACAGAGAAAGGGAGAAACAGGGCAGGGAGGAAAAGAGAGGCTAATTCAGTACAATGCATATACTGTATCTTTACCAGGAAAATATTTACTTGTTGTAAATGGCCTCAAAGAGACACTCATGATATAGGAATTATATTAAACATAAAAAACTCCTCACCGGACAGGGCTTCAATGGGCTGAGCTGGGTGGAGGGAGTTCACAGGGGCCGTCTTGTCATCAAAGGCCACTCTGGGTCCTTCAGGTCCCACACCACAGTCTATTAGACTCTGATTACAGGCATCAGGCTCTATGAGCGGCCGACCTTTAGTGTGAACTCCCAGATCAATGAACTCTTCAAAGCTCCAGGACCCTGCTTTCCCATTCAGCCCCATCTTACAGTCCTCATTCACAAACTCAGAGCCCTCCACCAGATGTGCTTTCGGATACAAATTACTAGGGGAGACAGAACTGAAGCTTTAACTGATGCAGCAAATGACCATCAATAAAAAAAAGGTTTAAAGCACGAGAGTTCTCTGTGCCCTGTACTATAATAGACACTAGATCAATTACCACAACAAAATGTGCAGACGCTCTGCATGTATAAAACATCGTGAAATGTTTTCTAAGACTCTGTTCACACCTGGCCACATGTGTCGTGAGTATTAGGATTAGATCATGATAGAGACAGAGGCAAGACATCCAAGCTACCACATCAAGACAAGACAGTTCAAGCAGATACACTATATTGCCAAAAGTATTTGCTCGCCTGCCTTCAGACGCATATGAACTTGAGTGACATCCCATTCTTAATCTATAGGGTTTAATATGTCGGCCCACCCTTTGCAGCTATAACAGCTTTGACTCTTCTGGGAAGGTTTTCCACAGGGTTTAGGAGTGTGTTTATAGGAATTTTTATAGGCATTGCTTAGTGATGTGAGGCTTGGACGCAGCTGCTCAGCCATGGAAGCCCATTCCATGAAGCTCTCTACATACTGTTTTTGAGCTAATCTGAAGGCCACATGAAGTTTGGAAGTCTGTAGTGATTGCCTCTGCAGAAAGTTGGTGACCTCTGTGCACTATGTGCCTCAGTATCAGCTGTTTCTGTCATTCCCAATCGCTTCCACTTTGTTATAATATCACTGACAGTTAACTGTGGAATATTTAGTAGTGAGGAAATTTTACGACTGGACTTGTTGCACAGATGGCATCCCATCACGGTACCACATGTACATGTAAACCATGTTAAGACCAGGCATAAACAGGGTCTAAGGTGAAAGGTAATCTGCAAGTTCTAAACCTAAGTGATAAGAGCACAGGATGCCTCTCAGGTGAAGGATAAGATGAGATGTTTTCCGTACCTGATGGCTGTGGGCTGTTCTGCACTGAGGCCATTGTTGTTTTCTTTGTCATCTACTTTGGTCTGTCCATTCACACTATCAAGTGGCTCTTCTGATTCCAGCTGGCCTTCTTCTGAAGACATGCCTTGCTCCTGGATGTCCGATTGGTTGACGACCTCTGCATTTTGCTCTGAAGGCACAGGTTGGTCCTCTGAAATCAGGAAGATCAGAAATGTGTAAATATTTAAAAACAGACAAAATTCCAAGGTGCAGGTGAACTGTATAAACACTTACCACTGGTTTCACAGTTCAGCTGGTCAGTAAACTCGTCACCGTTCTCGTGTGGAATGTCCTTTTCATCGTTACCCTGCAGAAAAGATTGACCCACAAATTGAAAGCTCTGCTACAGTCACTTCAAAACCCTAAACCTAAGCAAAACATAAGCAGACTTGCCTTGAATTCATTTTGGTCCATTTTTCTGGTTCTCTTCATAATTTCCTCGATTCTCTGAAAAAGCAAACAAAAACAGAAAGCACAGTTTTTAAAAAACTATTTACGTGACTGATAAAGAATTCCTCCATTTAATCGAACAAAAAAACAAAATACAGCTGAGGCTGGAAGTTTTTACAGTTTCACACACTCATGGATAGGAATGCTATAGCATTATTGCAAGTTCAATGATTTCTTCAGACTGTATTTATTCTGGGCAGAATGAGTGTAGATCTTTAATAGGAAAAAAAAGAATTTGATGCACAAGTTTTCTGAAATCAATGCAGGCTCAAAAATAAAAAAAAAATATATATATATCCTACATCGACACAGCTTGTCTATAGTGTGGCTCTTGTCCAGGTAGTTTTTACCTTCACCTGACTTTTAATTTAATGCCAATTTAAAATAATTTTTATCCAAATATGGTGGTATGCATGATGGTATTTACCTTTTTCCTCTCCATGCGCTCTTGCTGGTTCTGCTGCATGATGCGCTCTCTCTCCTGTCGTTGCTTCTCTGCCTCCTCCTGAGCCTTTGCTTCTGCCTCCTCTCGCTGTAATTGGACACACAAATCAATCAATCAATCAATAAATCACTCGCAGATTAGTCCCATATGTGTCAGCTATGTTAATGACGTGTACGAATGAGAGATTCTGCCTCGCCTCTTTCTGTAACTCGGCTCGTTTCTGTTGTTCCTCCAGCTCTAGTTTCTCTCTCTCCTCTTCTGCCTTACGAGCCTGCTCCTCCTCGTCCCTCTTTCTCTCTTCTGCTCTGACCTTCTCCTCCTCCAAACGTCTCACGCTCTCCTCTTCAGCAAGACGCTTTTCCTCCTCCTTTCTTATCCTGCAATGCCAGAAAACAGTTCAGCTCTTCAGAACATAAGTAAAAAATTCTTGTATGATGCTGCAAACTCAACAAGGATTCCATTTAAGAGATAGAAAAATACAATACAATCCTGCACAATACAATCAATCTTATGGTCACAGCACATAACTCATATGCATTTTAACCAACATTTTGTATTGTATTTTTATTATGTGCTGCATATTTTAAATATAAAATGTTTTGTTTTTAACAAGAAACTTGACACGTTTATTTTTTCAATCTCTTGAATCTGAACAGTACTACATTAGTAGCTTATCTGTTTAGGTTTCACTTTCTTTACTGCTCTGTTGTTGTTATTATCAGGACTGTGTGCGTCTGAGATGAGATCCATGGGCCTTTTTTTTACCCTCTTTTACCCTCGTTCAGAAATAAAGAGAAATTTAATTTCAGGATGATTTGCAGCATTAAAAAAAAGAGATATCTTGGTTCACCCAGCTATTTACCATCACTTACACTTTCAAATCTATATTCTGGTGGTGCTAATTCATCAATAAACTCACAAGCTGTGTGCACTAATGTCACTCGTCCAAGTTCCTTAGTGGCTTTTTTTTTAAAAAAAGGAAACAACAAAAAAAAGTATGTGGTTACCTCTCCTCTTCCTCTCTCTGTAGTTTGAGTTGTTCCTCTCTCTCCTTCTGCTCACGAGCGAGGCGCCTGTTCTCTGCCAGGATCTTAGCTGCTTCGGCAGCTGAGTTAGTGCCGGCTGTGTTTTTCAGACTAGGATCTGGAAGAGTCATACACACAGTCAGATCCTTTAACAAGCAACCAAATGCAATGTGTAGATGTTTGGCTAGAAGCAGATAAAGCTTTATAAACCAGGCATGCTACACAAAGTAGCCATACAGCCTAAAGGCTCCACAAGAGGGCGCAAAGGTTTATACACTAAAGTATACAGATGTACTAAAAGATAAATGCAAGGTAGTTGTCTAACAAAGTAGAGATTCATGGGTAATTAGACCCAACAAAAATGTCTAAAAACTTAAAATACATCAGTCTTGGATAAGCACCGTTTGTCCAAAGAGGTGTGTTTGACCTCACATTAAACTTTATAAAAAAATATATATATCACAAGATCATAATCAATTCTTATGAAATTTTCTGTACATTCTTGTCTGGTAACGGACACCGTGTCTTACTGCACACATTAATATCACCTGCAAGTATTGTGAAACATTACACACCATTGTGAAAGTCTGAGCACGATAACTGCACAAGTTTCCTAATAGGCAAACCCAGAAGCAGAATACAGAACTGCTGCTGATACCTGTCCTCACCAAGATCAACACAGCATGGCTGTATGTGTTAGAATTTCGCTTCCTCACTTACTCTAATGCAATTTATAACACTACCAAATATGAGCAAAACATTCCAGCAATTCTGCTGACAAAGATATTTCTATATTCTAGCCCATGACCTGTCCAGGGCATAGTACTTATTGTGTGCCTCAAGTTGAAACGTTCTTTTTATTTTTTCTGTAAATTAAATATTCAGATTTGGCGCTAGAAAACCTTTTAATTTATTTTACTGGGAAACAAACAAACACTACTGCTTCTTTCTGAATGTGTGTTCTGCAAACACACCCTGCAGTCGGTGGAAGCCATTTTTATGTCTCCAATTGTTAGGTGCTTTGTGGTTACTGTGTTTAACTTTGTTTCTATTATATCATCATTATTACACAAGCTATAATAACCTAGCCTTCATTCCAAAACACAAGTTTATCCCTTTAGAGTTTGTTCATGTTAGTAAATCAAAGCTTCAGTCCTGAAGACTCTCCCAACTCACATGACTCAGCATCTAAAGGGCTTGTGATTTTCCTACTCAGTTGAAACAGGTGTGTTTAAGTAAAGAAAAAAAAGGAAGACCTTTAGGCTTTGTATAGTCAGCACAGAAATGTATGCAGTACTGATTACAGTATGAATGTGAGCAGGGAGTTCTCACCATCTTTGGGCTTGGTGCTGGGGGCTGAGCTGATGGTGCTCGTATCTTGAGGTTGTGTTGTTAGAGCGGTCATTGGAGAAGCGTCTTTGGGTTTGGATTCTCTCTTCCTCAGGATAGGAGGGCCAGTTGGGGTGAGGGCAGGCTTCTGGATAGGTGGAGGTCTGGAAGCGGGCTGAGGGGATGGAGGCCTCTGCTTCACCCCACTGGGGGAAGGCTGACGATAATTAGGGCTTTGCCTGGAAGAGATACACACAGTAAGAAGACATAATATACGTCAGGATAACCTGAAGCTGAATAAGGTGATGTGATGTAGGTATCTTACTTGACTGCTCCAGGTGATGGTGCACGCCTGGGGCCTCCGACAGGGCTTGGGGAGGGAGAGCGATGGCGGCTGGGAACAGTGGAAGGGGAAGGAGGACGTTTTGCTGCTGGTGAAGTAAAGGACTTGTCCCTTTCAGCTTTCTGTATGTGCAAATACATACAGCCATACATCAGAAGGAGGACAAAAAGTAAGAGACAGAAGATACTTTTCAACTAAAAAACTACACGAATAATTATAGTAAAAGTCCAGTATTCTTTTAATCTGTGTTTTTATCTGGTGTATGCCCATAACAGGTGATGCTGACAACCTTTTGTACTCTGCCAAAACACTTCTGAGGTTTTAAGAAGCTTTCATGTCCATTTACATAAAATCAATACTTTCTTGATATCATTTTATTCTATTTGATTATAGTTTTTAATACAGTTATTGTAAAGCACACTATTAGATATTAGAAAACACATCAAGAACCAGGATTACTTACCATTAGCTTAAAAATGGAAGTAATTAAAATGAATGTTGTCCTTAGACTTGCGTACACGTTTCATTTACATCCTATTAAAATACCTCAAGATTCCAAATGTGGGACAAGATGATTTTCCGATTCATAAGGAGTGGAAGGAAGTCAAGAATTAAGTACTGTGCACTATAGTTGACCAAAAACAAGGGTGTAATTTCACTGCCAAACCTGAAAGTTTACTTCCAGGCAGCTCAATTAGGGCCACTAATTAAATTGTGCAATAACAATTAAAGTGCAACCTGGAAAGACGTTAGGAAGACAGTAAAATAATTTCCAAGCCCTTATGGGCAATATGCAACCTTAAAAGAAATTACAGGACTTAACAGATCCAATAAGCTCCATTAAATATCTGCTTTGACTTAATTAAACAAAAATTAGAAAGGGAAGTGAACATTCCAAGACAGCTCTCTTATGACGAGATTGAATCCTGGTTTGACTAATCAGAAAATGTGTCAGAAAATGAATCACAGCAACATGTACAATAAATAAAAATAGAAATGTAATGGGTTTTCAGGAATGCAGACATAATTATGGATTATAGTGATTGAAATAATGATATTTTCAAATGCTTATAATTAAGGGACTATTTCATAGCAGAAATACAAGCTGGACAAGTCTCTAAACCTCAGGATAAAATATAGGGCAACACCTCAGGTCTAGGACACATCATTTTGGGAAAATGTACATGTTGTGGTTAAGGATATTCTGGGTTATTCAGTATCTGAATATAGTTACAGTGTATCACAAAAGTGAGTACACCCCTCAAATTTCTTTTCATGGGACAACACTGACAAAATGTCACTTTGACACAATGAAGAGTAGTCTGTGTCTGTTGTTGACGGTGGTTTAGACATTAATGGCTGTGTATTGAGTTATTTTGAGGGAAGAAAAAATTTACCCTGTTAGATAAGCTACACACAGACTACTCTTCATTGTGTTAAAGTGTCATTTTGTCAGTGTTGTCCCATGAAAAGATATACTTAAATATCTGCAGAAATTTGAGGGGTGTACTCACTTTTGTGATACACTGTATGTACTTCGGAGATATAGACAAACATCTTAATGATAATATGTAACTAAAATATAATAACTTATAACAAGCATAAACTAATCACAAGAGAAATGGGCATGTAGGGAAAGAAATTGGCTTACGAGCTATGAATGAAATAAAAAAAAAAGTGTGTAAAATGGAGTGGGCATGATGTAATAAAAATACATATGGAGTAACAGATACTCAAAAACAAAGACACATACTGAAACCACAAACAACCTTGTACTGTTTTTTTTGTCATGTTCCACAAAATTCCAATAAACATTAAACAAAATTAATGAATTAATTTTAAAATTAGTTTTTAATTTTTATTTAAAGTTAATTTTGAAACAATCCCAATAAATACTTTTAAAAAATATATATTGCTGAATATTATGGATTAATAAAAAAGTAACAAATGGTTGAACTGATTATTACTGTTTATTTGTGGTAGTAACGTATCCAACAGTGCAGTTTGTTACTGTAACAGCAGCTGACAATGTCAAGGTGAATGTACCAGGCCTCAGAGGTCCATCTATTTATATTACACAGGGCATAGCTGCCAGACTCCGAACAAGGGCAGTCAAATGGCAGTAGGACAAAGGCAGAGGGTGCCTGCATAACTAAAGTCATCTCTCAATTTGTAACAAAAACAAAGTATTTTTTTTTATCGTGTTGAAATGTACTTTGGCATCTTATGTAGCGTGTATGGAAAGTAAGGTGTAAGAACATGGATGTACCATAAAACAAAGTGAAAATAACCATTATATATCTCTCATCTATGGTCTGCAGTTGCTATGTGCTTGAACATTATTGAACATGCAGTGGCCAAGAATATATTATGAAAAGTGTATATTGCAAAAATAGCAGTTTGGCAGACTGACTTACTGACGCAGCCATTTCTTAGGACTTTGTGAAGCTCAATTTCAAACCAGAGTCCTTGCAGTGTCTTATGCCTTATAAATGTGGTCAGAAGGGTCTCAGTATAGTAGGAGACTCAAATTTTTGGTATTTTGTAGGAAAATAAAACAGTTCAGTGCTAGCCACTAAAACTAGTACATAAATGTCATTTCTTAAATATTTAGTGACATAATGAACATTTATGTAGCATTTTAATTGTTCAGAACAGTAGCATTTGAAATGTTATTACCATGGTAAGAAATGTACTAGAGTTTAGAAAACGAGCTGATATGATCCACCCTGCTTTGCATTCAACTGATGCTTCCTGCTTTGTGCATTGATGCCACTCTGACTAAAGCTCGGACAACGGCTCAGTGTGTGGTTTTGTGAGATCTTGCCAGGCCACAGAACATCTCACACTGTCATTTGCAGCAACTGATGTTGCTTAATTTGATTAATGGTTTAAGCAAGAATGTTTATTATGTGCAAAATGTTGCTACATAAAAATACGGGCAGCTGTCGTCTCAGTAAATTGCTGACAATGAAGGACAGTGCAGCTCAGAAAGTGCCTATGGAAATTCTGCTTCCTCTGCCTGTCAGAGCATGTTTCAGCTTTTACTGGATACAGCTCAACAGAAAGGACAGTTACCTGATTAGCATCAGAACTAAATGACAAGTCTGTTTTGCAAAGCAAATCAAAACATGCTTATAAAACTGGTACATCAATGCAAGTGCAATATTTAATCGCTCTTTACTCCAGACAGAGAAAGACGCGTAGTGATGCGGAGTAATAACCCCCGACATCTGTAATCTCTGCATTATTTTATTTTTTAGCACACACTTAATCCTTCCCATACAACCACTAATTAAATGTATCTAAGCAGCATCTGATACAAAAGTAGTAATACTATAAATATTACTAGACCTTAGAAGTAAAGAACGCCATTTTGATTCAGCTCACCTGGGCCATGTTGGAGATGGAGTCAGAAGAGGCAGAGGTAGAGCTGGGGGTGGTTTTTTGGCGGTCGGTGCTGCGACTCCGCATGGGGCCACGAGTGGAGGGCGGCAGAGGCGTGGACGACACTGATCGAGGACACAGGTGAGATTCTGATAAAGGACATGGTCAGCCGATCATGGGACGGGTGGAGCCGGGAAAAGGACCAGAAGCAGGCCATGTTGGAGGGTGAAGCACAAGCAGGAGGGGTAAAGAGGAAAGGGTGGGGATGATAAGAGCACAAAACAGTTTGCTGTGTGTTAGATCTCTACTGAATGATGGAGGAGATTACGCCACTGATTCAGGAGCAAAGCAATGATTGGCTCGGGTGGACGACACTGAAGGGAGATTTGTGAAAGACAGACAGTCATACAGACAATTACACACACACACTACCAATTCAGTCACAGTCACACACTCTCACACCAACAGTGTGACACACTCTCACTCACTCACTTACTCACACCAAGTGTGACACACACTCTCACTCACTCACTCACACTAACAGTGTCACACACACTCACTCACACTAACAGTGTCACACACACTCACTCACACTCAGTCACACACAGAGAGTCAGGGAATCATTTGGGGATAGGTGCACTCGCATCCCAACACAAACACAAGTGATGAGCAGCTCTTAAGCAGATCACACACTGAACACCTGATGCACCAAAGCAAATCCTCAAGTCTTGAACAGTGAACAGCCCTCAAGTGCCACAATCACACACACACACAAAGTAATTTAAAAACTCAAATTGACTTTAGAAAAACAAAACTCTTGGGATTTAACAGGGCTGTCACAAATTTCTCTTTGTCTATGACTGTCAGCATTGTCAGTATTATTATTACCATTACTATTGTGCAAGTAGTCAAAGTATAATAAAAGTAGGCACAACACTGCAGCATCAATCTGAGAGGGATTATTTTCTTTTACTACTCTCATAGTAACCAGGTGGATTTGGACCAGCAGGGGTGAACAGAGATCATTAGGGATAATGAACACTGCTATACAGAGATAAACACTTGAATATAATTGATCCATAAGCTGCTGCTGATTCATATCATGCTTGTGTCTATTTCAAGAAACAGTGACCCTGCCTTCAAATCTTATGTAAGTCAGGGAGGAGAGCTGACCCAAGCACTCTACCTTCATTTCAGTCCCTAACTACTAGTCATTTTAAAAATGAAGATGAGAAAAAAAAAAAAAAAATCAGGAGATTCAATAATGGCTGTTCAAAGCTTGTCTGAATGGTGAAAATTAACGTGCGCCCGCATGCAGTGAATAGTTTTTTTTAATCGAATTTGAATTGAACCTGGTGCATTGGAATTGGTGTGGTGTATTTAAGCAGGTAAGAACACAGAAATCACACTATGTCCTGTGGTCTTGGTCCAGTTCCAAGCAAACCCTAACATGCTTCAGCTGCAGTAAGAAAGTGATTTGGCTCAGAATTCGACTCAATTGTGGAAAGGGAACCAAATATGTCTTTTGGGTTGTGGGCATCATTTTGTAGATGCAAGCTGGAGCCGAGGTGTGCAAACTGAACCAAATAACAGGAGAAATGCAAATGTTCTGGATATTTGGGCAGAATAAAAAACTGGATGGATTTATTTTTAGTTTTTATAGTAGCTATTTACATAATTATCTAATTATTTATTTGGCACCAAGCTCAAGGAGATTTTTGTGATTTCTACACACACTTGGCTTTTCAAGGTTTATGTAGCTTTCTGACAAAGAATGAAAGAGTATCATGACCATGTTTTCGGACATACAGGTGTTAGACAATGAAAATGAAACACCTGTCATTTTAGACCACAATAATTTATTAGTATGGTGTAGGGCCTCCTTTTGCGGCCAATACAGCGT
>JAOVVG010000037.1:17297909-17315585 GCA_028566375.1 Leptodoras nelsoni | reverse complement strand
TATTAGTTAGGTGTGATTCATCATACAGGTTTTACACTGTTAAAGAACACACTTTCAGTCAACTTTTTAAGAGAAATTTGGTTTATGGTTTCATGAATGGTGTGGTTTGATGAGCAAACAAGCATGCTCAAGATCAAAGGAACCAAGCCCTGAACAATGAACTAATCATTAAGTCATTGTTATGAATCCTATAGCTTATGTCTTATAGAAGCCTTGCATTTCTAGGAATAAAAGCTTTGTCTGCTGTAATGAAAACCTATTTTAACCGGATCAATTACTATGATATGAATTCAAAGAAGACCTGGTGTAATACGCCACATGTTCTGATTTGAGATATATTCAGAAATGAGATCGATTATAGATATAATTAGAAGCTTTTACTGTAAGTGCACAAAGGGTGGATTTATCACAAATGATGCTATGGCTAGTAATCTACAATTAGTTTCTCTCTAGCGATTTTTTGCTTCCACTGACTAAAAATATGAAAAGCAACATCTTTTCACACACATAACTCCCATTCTGCACAAAACACAAAACACTCAATTCAAAATACTGGTTTGAATCTTGAGTTTCACACAGTCTGCATTATACATGTTTTAATTTGCAACAACAGATTGTGAGCATTGTGAGGTTTTTTTCTGTTTGTTTGAGTGAATACTGAATGCAACAGCATGTTCATAAGAGGCTTTTCCTGTGTTAATGGCAGCTGCAGGACAGGCGCAATGATAACGAGATAAGCACACTAAAACAACTACAGCAGTGTGCTGAAAACAACCTAGAATCTGAAGACATACAGCTCTGCAGCAAGCTCATTGAAAATATTAAAACGGTCATGAGAAAGGTATGTGAGATCCACGGCCCTTCAGCTGGGACTTTGTTAAACCTTCCTAGGATTTTGCTTCACAGTAATGGAGCTTAAATAGTTCTCAATAAGATCAATAAAGTATGTTTTATTTCCTTTTTAAAGGTCTCTCAAGCTGAAGGAAGAGGTTGGTACTTTTTAAAGTCTTACTTCAGAATGCAGAAATATGTGAAAGTTTCATTAGGAGTCTGAGCTAATCATTGCCTTGTTCACTTCTTATAGTGGCTTTGTTGACTGAAACTGGATCCTCCACCATACCTCAAGCAAGGATGGTGTTAAGTGAAAACTCGCAATCTAAAGGTAAGGATACTCAGTCATTTTAGATCCTCTACTTGGGATTTTTTTTTTAAACCACATCTCATTATGGCTTTCTCCTCAGCAAAGGACCAGTCCAACACCCTGTTGTGGGATGGAACCCACTCTATGATGGCTAAAATCAGCCTCAGCACGTCAGGAGCCCTGACCATTCACTACCCTGGATATTATTTGATGCAATCTCAAGTCACCTTTTCCATAGCACATGAAAAAGCAGCACTCAGGCAAACCATATGGACCCAAAAGTCAAAAGTCGATGAACCAAGGAAGCTGCTAGAGTCCTATTGCAGCTTGCCCCGGAGCAGGATAGTACCCGATTTGTGCACTGCCTCACAGACAGGGGTGTTCAGACTTGAGAAGGGTCAGATGCTGTTTGTTAATGTAACTGATGGGAAGTTGGTGCACTTGGACTCTACTACTTTTGGATTGTTCTGGCTACAGGACTGAGTGCAGTCTAACTGAGAACTAAGAGGATCTACAAGCACAAAACAAAAGTGGATTCCATCTATACCCAAATCCATTTTACAGGGTGTGCATGGATAATGATGCACTGATAACTCTGTGAAATTTTCCAAAAATCAGCCAGAAGAGGAGTTTCTTCCTTTAACTTACATCCCAATGCAAGCTCAGAGGAAAACCTGACATGTAATTAACTGAAGGATTTGGAGGGCAAAAATGGAGAATGTGCAAAAGTAACCCTCTTCCATATACGAATTAATCAGCAATTATAAACGTGCGCCTGAAAGAAGTGGCGTAAATGTAACTTTTCTTTAATACTCTCAATCTTATACTACCAAAATAATTTATTGTCATACTGTCATTTCTCTATTTATGAATGGAAAATCCAGCCTGAATAGACTACTCTTACTTGATGCCTTCTGTGTCATTTTAACTCAAGATAATTCAGCTATAGAAAGTGACACTACATTTAACAGAAGCCTGGGTATCTCTGAAAACAAATCTGCACTGATGATGAATTGCTAGATGATCCAGTTACATGGCAAAAACATTTCAGACCAGCTGTGTGTCACCGTAAAACTTGATGATAAATATACCACAGATGCCAAGTAGGATTTTTAAGTGGAAGTTCCTTCTCTCAAAATATGTATTTATAGTTTTGTATTAAAATACACTTTTCTAAATCAAATGAATAATTTTGTTTCCATTCTGCCTTTCAGGCTTTTTTTTGGATACTGGTAATATGTGAGAAATAGAAGAAGCACACACACACACACATATATGTGTGTGTGTGTGTGTGTGATAGATGCTAGTGATAGATTAGCAATCAAGCCTACCTACATGAAATTTCAAAGCATTAGGTGACACAAAGACTTTTTTTAACCTATCTATGTAACCACAGAAGTGCTAGGCTCCCCCTCCCCCTACACTTTCTAGCATGATGCATGGTGCACTGGCTTTACCAGAGAGCACGAACACGAATCCAACCTCATGGTTTAAAGACAACTGCTCCATTGATACTTGTTTCCTTTCAATATTAAAAAAAGCTTTCTCCATATCAAGAAGTCATTTAAATGAAGGTATCATCCATTCTCCAATGGAGTAGCTGACAAAATATTTGAGAAATACATATTTTTAGAATACCACCGGCTGCCAACCACCCACCAAACACTTAGAATTATGCAAGTTTCCTATCTGCACATGAACAGAATACCACAAAGCATCGGCTTTTGCTGCGTCTTTTACTACACTTCATTCTCCGCTATGGAAAGAGTGAGTGACAGAATGCACACCCAGCTCTGGGACACGTTTCTCTACTGTTACAGGAAGCGCTCAATCAGCCGCACTCATTCCATTCTCGCACACGTTCTCCGTTCATTTTTTACCTTTTCCTTTCAGTCAAAATCTGCATGGACAGATTTAAAGGTTAAACAGAGGCTACGTTCATTCGGTGACACGAACTTTCCTGTTCTTTTCCAAGGATCTTGTTGTTTGTTTTTTCCTAAATACAAAAAAAAAATGGACTGGAAATATGATTTATCTTGTTTTTATTAAAACAGTTCCTTTACAAATGAAGGCAAAAGGGAAAAAGAAGGGAACAGAAGCACAAACAAAAAATATATATATATGTAACAAAGATATTTGCATAGAAATCCACATTGTATGCAGACTTGGGCACTTAAAGAAAAATAATCGACTAGATGAACATCTATGAAAAATCTCCAAAACCAAGTGCTACAGCTATCAGGCAGTTTTAGCCAATCGAAGCCCCAACTCATGATATCAGTGACAGCATACAATATTAAGTGTAACATACATATATCATGTGTCAACATAGTACCATGAAAATGGAAACAAAAACAGCACAATCAGTCCTTCAAATTATGAAGCAGCACATCAATTATGGATAATATGCACATCGGCACGAACATAAAATCACAACAGCCGGACCGGTATTTAAATTGTACACAGGACGCCATAAAGTGACTTCTGGTGGAACTAAACACATTGTGTCTCAACGTGAATTATAAGGATAGGAAGTACGAACATTTGAAATAATACTTACAGTATGCTATGCAAAACACACATATTATGACAAGCACAGCTTAGACAAATTACTGAGTAGTAACAGTAACTCTAGTTTTAAAAAAAACAACAAAAAACTAATCACAGCACTGTAGAAACAGGATCGTACAGGGTGTAAGAGTAAATCCTGTTGATTTGAAGAACACGCCTCAGTGCAAAATGAGGCTCCTCAATGCATAACAGTTAACAGTAAATCAGTCTTCAGTCTTATTGCATTAAATACTAGTTGGTTATTATTATCTTTTTTCTTTTTTGCCAACACATCACTTCCTGTTTTATGGCTTTTTTTTATCATTCCAATGTACCACCCAACCTCTCGTAACACTTAAATATACGACCATTTATAATAATATTGTCCACAGTCTCTAGTTTTACATCAGTTTCATTTTCAAGATAATGGCATAGACGAATGACAAATTAAAGGGGGGAAAAAGGAGGCTCGTATGCAAGGGATGGTGGTTTGCTGACGTGGTTTGGGTCATGGTGTCACGTTAGAGGGAAGCGTCACTGGAAATTTTTTAAAGTTAATGTATTCTGACTGATCAGCTATATCCTATATGATGGGAGTGCACTCTTCCTGGACGTCAATTCTTCCATCCACAAGGCACAAAGGCAAAAGAAACAGTTTGGATTGAAACGACGTGGTGGAGATCTCAATCCAACAGAGGTGTGATTTTGAAATGACGTTACACGGCGCTCTCCATTACCGTCAAAATATCTTTTAGGGGAAAAAATGGTCTTCATGATTCCAGTACAGCTCCAGTAACCTATGAAGTCTGTACCATTGGGCACTGAAGCTGTTCTGGTGACTCGTGAAGCAAAAACGCCTTATTTCTCCTTTTTTTTCCCTTTAAATTGTCACCATCGGTTTGTGTTATAAGCACTGTACATTTTTATTTTTTTTTATTATTCGTGTACCTGATTACTTTACAAGAAAGATGCAGCAGAGTATACGGTATATATCCAACAGGGTACCGGTTTAGCATTCGAACGTCTTACATGACTGATTACTAACAGACACCACACTGCTATCACAACGGTTGATTTTCCTTACGCCCTTACACCTGAATTTGGTTATTCATTCACAAGTTCACATTCAGGGTGCCCTAATATAATAATCCTGCAGTGCAAGAGCCTTTAATAAAGACAGCTTTCTAAACGTATGACTGCAGCAGCAGCTGTAAATGCACTGCTGTAAATTCCTCTGCACGTCCAGCATGGCCACGCGACTGCAAAGTGGCAAGAATTCACGAAAAGCTGACTCGTTAAAATGAGGTGTAAGGTTATAAGAGGAGTGCTCAGAGAGGCCCAAGTACCATGTTCTCAATACAGGACTACTGCATTTGAAAATAAATATATTTTTACAACCTCAGGATATGGAGGTAATAATCAATTGTTGTACTGTTTCTAAATAGGAAAAGCTTACATGGTTATTTTTTTTGGCTATACTAGCTATTATATACTGTTTGAAAGTATATATGATATACATAAGTTATAAATTATAACTTAATAGTATTGAGATCTTTTTGTATTTCTTGGAATAGCTGCATCTTTTGCTACGAACAGCTTTGAACAAGCACAAAAAAAACAGACCCCAAAAACAGGATTAGCTCATGTAAAGAACGGTATAGAAATACTGTACAGAATGCTGTAGATTGTTACAGACAGAGGGAATATTTTTTATGTCTAGTACTGACATACCAGCTACCTTGCAAACTAGTCAAAAAGCAAAAAAAAAATTGAATAAAAGCCAACAACAAGCAAACAGTCAGAATCGTTTCGAGATGACAATCGGAGCATCTCATGTCATCCATGTGCAACATATTCTATAGTTCATGTTCCTAATATTAAACACGAATGCTTCCTTTTATCAATCCGATGAACATACAGGACTAAAAATAAAGACACACAAAGAAGTCCACTATTGAAACTGTCTGCCAACGTACCACAAAGGTAGTTTCACATATAAAGACATATGGCCTTTGAGCTCATTTTCATGCTTGTTGAACTGTGGCTTCATCAACAGAGCACATACACACACACATATACATATACACACACACACATTTTTTCTGGTTGAGGACTGAATATTTTTTTCCTCCACCATGTCTGAACACTGAATCTTTCCTTTTTCCAAATGCATGGAAATAATGGCTACATCTGAGCATCTGCTGTATAGTTACACAGCATCCTGATATTAATATTAAACCGCATCAGCTATTCACTTACGGAGTATGGACAGGTACATGAAGCCTGGTACGGTGAGTCATATGGCCAAAATCAACAGGCGCAACTCATCTTTCGCAACTATGCTGTGAAACGTCTTCTGAAACAGGCATCTGTCAAGCACAAAACGAGCCAGAAATCCATAAAGAAAATGATTCTTGACAAAGTTTACAAGGCAGGAAGGCTTTCTCAATGCAACATTTGGTGTGAGCCCAAAACTAGCAACTCATCCACCCACTCTCTCGCATATGCACAGACACACACACACATACAACCCCACTCAATCACTCACTCACTCACACCCGGAAGGAGAGAACTGTTTCAACTGTTACTTAGTGGCCTCCATCTTCCCAGGTGTAGTCATTCTTCTGTTTAGCCAGCTTCCTGACCAAACGCTCAAGCTCTTTGCGGGATTTCTGCTCCTCTTCCAGACACTGTTTCATCCACCTGTTCTCCTGAGATCAAAACACACGCCTCATCAGACCTCACCGAAGCCACCTTTAGGGCCAATATGTTCTGTATAATAAAGAGCAATGAGATGTTACCTTCTTTAACTCATGGACCTCGTCTTTTAACGCGTAAACAGCATCGACGAGGCTTCTACAGGAGAAAGAATGAACATGAAGTCTACTTTCGAGTCAATGAGCCTATTAAATAACCCTCCACAGCTTCGTGACTACATCCTCTCACCGACACACTGTTAGATAAAACCACTTGCCACATAAATACATCTATACAAGAGATGAGTGAAATAATATTGCAATTTTCTTTTGCAAATTGTAGAAAAAAATGAGTATAACATAATTTGTACCTCAGTGCTGTTTAGTTGGTCAGAAGGCGCTGATTAATTTTCTATACCAACATGGTTCTGAGAAATCATGCTGGCTGTAGGATAAGTGTCATTATTTTACTAGATTATTGTTTCTATAGTAACAAATTACACAGGGACGTGCACGGTGGAGCGTCTACGCAGAAAGGTTTTTAATGCGTGTGCGATTGTTGAGCCGTCCAAGGTGATATTTATTTACCATTTTCGGATACAGGCTCCAGTAATTATATCCTTAACTATAAACTGAAGAAGTATGAAGAAGTATGAATGTTCTTTCATTTTAAAAAATGCTATAAAGCAAAGCCTAATTTAGCTCAACTTTCCATTTGTTCTCCAGATGAACATACTTCTCCTCAGTGATAGTTTGGCCGTTGCTCTTCATCTCTTCGACGATTATCTTCTCCTCCTCTGGTAGAAGGATGGGAGGGACGGCGTCCTTACGCACAGCTGTGTGGGCATGAGGCATGCACGGTGTGTCAGAACGGTAGAATCTGTATCATTTCCAGAAATGCTAACATCACAGCTTGTAAGTACCTGTTGTGGTCTGGTGCAGGCTGACTCCAGTACAATAAGCTTCAATCACCTTCAGAATTTGGGCATCTTCTTCCAAAGCTGCGGTACCTGTTAATTTTAGCAGCACAACCCACGTGTTAGACTTGAACTTGTCAGGGCTGCAATGGAAACTGATGGCCTAATCAATACCACAAAGACATACTCCTTCGCCAATTCATGTTTTGGTTCTCGATTTACTCAAGCATTATTCACCGGCATCCCACTTAACCTACTTTTTCTGAGCAAATATTCATCATCTGACGGTTTTCTCTCCGTCTTTCTCTTGTTCAGGAACTTCTTGATGGGTTTAGGACTTTTGCTGGTGTCCTGGAGAGACAGAGTGGCCGTGAGGAAGCGAAATAATTAAGCAAACCCCAAAAAATACACAAACACAAATGAACAGCTTATGACTCACATGTAAGTTTGTATGAGGGTGAGACAAGTTGCTTTTAAGAACAATAAGAGTATGTACAGACAACCAATGATTTTGCTTTGATAATACTTATTAATACTTAAATTCATTTCTAAGGTAGATAGATAGATAGACCCACACCAATCATATACAATAACTGTTTTATGCTTATTACATGGTTACTTAGCAAAGAAATCATCAATCTGACACTTGAACTACAGTACAGGCCAAAAGTTTGGACACACCTTCTCATTCAATGCGTTTTCTTTATTTTCATGACTATTTACATTATAGATTCTCACTGATGGCATCAAAACTATGAATGAACACGTGGAGTTATGTACTTAACAAAAAAAGGGTGAAATAACTGAAAACATGTACTGTAATTCTGCCTGCTTTCACTTTTTGGAAGCCAGATCGCGCAGTATACACATTTTGATTAATCATCTCTTGCCCTTTTAACTAATTTGTTTGGGACTAAACTAAAACTATGCCTGAAGAGAACATTTAGCTAGCTAATATCAGAACTGATAGACTCATCAATCAGGACACCAAATCAAATGCAATGAATGACATTGATAAGAACATTTTACAATATTTACTTACACTTACATATACACTATGTGGCCAAAAGTATGTAGACACTTGAGCATCACTCCCACAATTGCATCTAATGTCTTTGTATGCTTCACTGGAACGAAGATGCCCAAACCTGTTCCAGCATGACAATGCCCCTGTGCACAAAGTGAGGCTCATGAAGACACGGTGTGCCAAGGTTGGTGTGGAAGAACTCGAGAGGTCTGGACAAAGCCCTGACCTCAACCCAATGAACATGTTTGAAATGAACAGGAATGCTGACTGAGCACCAGACTTTCTCACCCATCAGTGCCCAACTTCTCTTGTGACTGAAAATCTAGTGTAGAGCCTTCCCAGAAGAATGGAGGTTAACAGCTAATGAGATATTCAACAAGGGTGTGAACGGCCAGGTGTCCACATACATTTTGCCACATAGTGCATACAAAGCTTGCAACAAAAATCAATTTTATGCCCCAAAAGCAGCCTTCTTTCCAGCATATGGTTAAATTGTGGTAAAGGAAACAGCTTCCCCTCACCAGCCAATTTTGCCACAGATGGCTGTAGCACTGATAAGATTCAGATTTTCTCTGGATGACAGGCGTCTCATCAAACGGGAGCCCAGAACCAGTTTTTAAAAAAATGTTACAGACGACAAACAGTGCCGTATATGCAGGTCCCACTAAAAGCATGGACGGTTAGTTTTTTGCTACTCAAGACAAACTGGTTGACAGCGATGTTTCCACCAATGTGCATTTCTTTAAAAATGTCATGTAGAAATGCTCTAAAACAATTGTTATTAATTGCCAATACATATCATATATGTACATGTTTTATGTATCTTCAAGGATATTTGACAGCACACTAGATTTTGCAACAATAAATCATCTGTGTCTTACATTCGATCTCTGGATGGAAGCATGGCTTGGACCAGTCTTTGTTTAAAGTGAAAAATGATGTCGGATCTCAAAGCACCTTAATTATTCAATAATGCCTCATTACATATAAGCGAATGACAAAAATATAACTAAAGCTAAAGCAAGCACAGGCTCAGCACTCTCCTTTAATGATAAACTGCAGGATACGTAATTCTGTGTGCTTTCACTTTCTGGAAACCAGATCGCTCATTTTGATTAATCATCTCTTACCCTTTTAACTAATTTGTTTGGTATGAAACTAAAACTATGCCTGAAGAAAACACACATTTTCCTGTTTGCTCCTTCAAAGTAAAAGGGTT
Organism: Leptodoras nelsoni; assembly: GCA_028566375.1. NCBI lineage: Eukaryota > Metazoa > Chordata > Actinopteri > Siluriformes > Doradidae > Leptodoras > Leptodoras nelsoni. The sequence continues at coordinate 17,306,035 of JAOVVG010000037.1, read as the reverse complement.
CAGAAGCGAAAATATGGCGTTTAAAAAAAATGCTTAAAGAGAAGAGCAGTCTACGGTATGTTACACACAGGACACTGATCGGTGAAAGGATGCGGGAGGACACAACACAAACGAACAAACAGGAAATGAGTGGTTTATAGGAACATGAGAAAAAGAAAGAAAGAGAGAAAGAGAGAGAGAGAATAAGAAAAAAAGAACAATGAAGCATGGCTAAATTGTGCTGCAACACCAGAGCTAGCCAGGCATACAAGACACACAAATTGACTGGTCTACTCTTACCTTCATGATATAAGACATCCTCTAAAGAAGCAGGAAATGAAGAGAGAAAGAATATGAGAAAAAAATGGAAGGAACAAGATGAAGAGAACATTTCTACTCGGCCCTCAAGCTGTCAAAGTCTATGTGTGTGCATTTCTATAAATCAGAAAGTTACAAAAAAAAAGCCAGCCTTTGACATCTGTCACGGAGTGCAAATTATGTCAGCCTGAATAAATGCCGAGCATTTGCTTCTAGAAATCTGACCTGCTCAGCTCTTTTGCTTTTGTTGCAGTAGACCACACATGAAACTTGTGGTAGAAAGTATGGTAGAGGTATGGTAGTGGTTGTTTGGATACAGTCTCCACAAGACACTGACACAATAAAAAGACCTCGACACTCAGTTCTGTATCTGCTTGGGTAGGGGGCTGTGCACGCTTCCTCTCAGGACCACTCAGCTGAGTCACAGACGTGCATTACGCTCCCACTCAGCCACTACTCTTCTGACTCATGTTTTCCATATACCATTAAAGGTGGGCATCATAAAAGTCCCTCACCTCTTTGTAGCCCAGAGCGGCAGATGGTTTAAGTGGGGGAGCGGGCCTCAGGCAGCTCAGAGACCATGGCTTGGTGATCTTAGGAGGCTCCAGAGCGCACCGGGTGCCCGTGGATGTTCCAAAGCCCTGAATGTGGCTCGCATGAGACGGTGTGCCCACAATGCTCACAGGCTTGCCTTCTACATTCTACCAGAGAAAATCAACACAATCAATCATGGTTAACATTCACCCAAAATGGTTTTCTAGCCAAAACATGTAGACGCTCTTACAAGCTTACTGTTCATTGCAGATGTCATAGTGTGTGTCCAAAGGTTCGTACCTTCAGTATGGTTCCTACTGGACTTCCACCTTTGGTAAAAGCATGCAGGTGCTCTAGCCATTCCTGCAACTCCTGGGAAGTATTGCAAAAAACTGTCATGCGCTCGATCACACCTCCTGCAAAACAACAGCAGCAGGATCCATTACCGCCAAACACAAAGCATCTTTTCATACTGAAACACACAGAGCTGTTCTGTACCAATATGACACACTCATAATTGCCCAGAAATGTTCTACAAGCCAAAACTAAACCAAACAACAATTCTGATGGGCTGAAACAAACCTCCTATCTCAAACGCATAATGGCCGGTCTCGACATCTTCCAAATGTTTGGTCACCGTGGTCCCTGACAGCTGCAGCCGTCCCTGAGAAAAGAACGTGGCCGAATACGTTGTAAATAAATAACAGGAGCCGGTTCTATGGTCCTATAATTCTAAAAAGCTGATAAAACTGGATTATTCTATATTAAAAAAAAAAAAGAATACACATTTACAGTTTATGCATTAAGAGTTAGTAAATGTACCTGATAGATAAAGCCACTCATTCGTGGGCTGGCAGACAACATAATTAGCACATTAGGAAACAGCATGAAGTAGCGTTCCTCTTTGTCCTAGAAAAAAACACATGTACACTCACATAAAAGAAGGTTTTACATTGATACATTCACACAAGGACAAATCCCAACATAGGGAAGAGATACAGTCTGTTTACTCTGTTTATAATCTATGATACAGTCTGTTTACTCTGTTTACAGTCTATGATACAGTCTGTTTACCTGCAAACAAAAATGCAGGTTCTGTGTCGTGACATGGATTTTAGATGGTAGTTGAAATTACTGTCCTGAGTGTGTGACATTAGAAAACATCATACGTCACATTTAATAAGCCAAAACCTATTTTAGCTAAGCGAATATAAAAAAAGAGACATAGAGGGAGAGTGTATTTGAATATTTCACAAAGAAAGTGCATCTTCCTCCTCTTTTACATTTAGCCTCTGCATGACAGAGCCTCTTGGCCTCCTGCACAGCTTGACTTTGAGTTTCCATGACTTGTACAGTGTGTCTGTTTTTTATGCTAATCATATCACGTTATTAAAAATAATGCAGAGGCTTTATATAAGAGCGGTTGGCCCTGAATACTTTTTTTTCTTTCCAATAACTGTAGGAGGTAAATAGAAGTGTAGTTAGGGTTGTGCATTTCAAATAAATAAGCCTTATTGCTTGAGGCAGATGAGAAGTGAGGTCTATGTGCCTATAAATGATATAAAAATCCACTAACTGCTGGGTATTAGTTTATTCATGCAATTTCTGGTTTCTTCATCATATGCTTTTCAAGGAAGTGAGAAATGTAGCAATAGTGTAAAAGTAGATAAAGAAATAGATAAAGAAATCACCCTATTTATAACTGATTGGATATAAATTACAGATTGCTTTACACAAAGTTTATCGATAGATATATAGATGCAACTGGGCTTCAAGACATCTACAATAAGAAGTAATTCACTTTTTGCATTTTGCATTGTGGCTCATTCTGCTAGCCTTACAAATGAAAGTCTGAAATTCTGATATTTTATCTCCTTTTCATCTTTTGAGCTCAAAAATTATCTTTAGCAAAAACAAGAACTGGCTTTGCTGTTCTAATACTTTTGGAGGGGACTGCAAATACACAAGTGATTTATTTTACATGCATCATGGCTCCTAATTGCATGCTTATCTTTATTTTAAACTGGCACTTTTCCTGCTTGTACTAAATATAAATCAAATTATTCAGTGTGGGAATTTGTTCAGACACTAACTTGACATTTCGATGTGGTGTCAATGTGCAATGTGCAGACTTTGGCAAAAGTTAAGTATCAGTCCAACCACATAAGCGAGAACAAGTGGTTTTGTGATTTTTTTTTTGTCACCTCTTAGAGGCCCTCAGCTGGCTTTCAGCATGCACACTAAACACACTATCACAAAGTAGCAAAAAGGTTTTTATTAAGGTATGTTGGATGGATCGATGGACAAACTGACAGATGAGAGACAAGAAGCCTCCAAAGCTTGTATGGGATCTCACTATCAAAAAGCATCATTCAGGAAAGGGGTACAAAAGAGTTTCCAAAATACTGGTGGCACCATGGAACACCATGGGAAGGCCAGCATCAACAAGCGGTGAAAATGAAGCATCTCACTGACATTACCAAGACCAGGATATCCCTTCAAAACTAATTTGATCAGGAAGGCTACAGCAGGAATCTCTTGCAAGCACTCTTACTACAATCTCTCTGCACTATGGGATAGAGTCGCTAGATGGAAGTGGTTTCTAAAGAAAAAAACATTGTAAATTTTACAAAACAATGTGCAAAAACATGGCAAAATGTGCTATGAGATAAGGTAGATGAGACCAAGGTAGCACTTTTTGGGCATAATTCTAACATTCCTAATTCTACAGTTTATCATTTAAGGAACACCATAGCCAGAGTGAAGCATGGTGGTGGGAGCATCATCAATGTGGCTGGTTGTCTTCACCTGAGACTGGGGCTGTTGTCAAGATAGACGGAATCAGATCTAACCAGATCTGAATTAACTTCTATCACAAATGCTCAGGAGATCCCATCAAAGTTTGATAGCTGTGGAGAATTTTTACAAGAAAGAATGGAATAAAGCTGCCAAATCAATATTTGGTAGACAGTTACCCCTCAAAAAGCTTGAGTGCTGTATTACAAGCAAAATATGCTTTAAAAAGTATTAGTTAAGGGCCGTTCACATTTATTAAAGTTATTTTTCACTTGAATTTTGGTGGTTGCTGTACCATTAAAAGCAGAAAAAGATCCGACATGATTTATTTTAGTTTCAGTTTTTGCGTCACAAACACAGACTTATCATATCCACTACAGGCCGAGTATTTTATTAATCCTTGGATATAATTGTTTTGCCACAGCAGGACACAAGGCACATCAATTCACAAGGACATATACAATCAGACAGTAACTGAAGCACACTGTATGGCCAAAGGTATGTGGACATCTTACTATGATGCCCATATGTGCTTGAAGAACACCCACATTCCAAAGGCATGGTGTTAATATAGACTTGGCTCCACCTTTCCTTCTATAACAGTCCACTCTGCTGGGAAGGCTTTCCACTATGTTTAGCAATGGCGCTGTGGGGATGTGCCCATTCGGACACCAAAGCATTAGTGAGGTTGGGCACTGACATTACGAAAGGAGGCTTGGCATGCACCTGGTGTTCCAATTCATCCTAAAGTTGTCCAATGGCGTTAAGGTCAAGGCTCTGTGCAACCCATGTCTTTATGGACCTCATGTGTTGAAGGTGTGCATGGTCATACTGAAGCAAGTTTAGACCCGTTAGTTCCAAAGAAGGGAATTCGTAATGCTGTCACATATGAGGCTTATTGTCAGCTGTCCACAAGCTTTTGGCTGTATAGTGAAACTATTTAAAAAACAAAAAGAGTAATGAATAAGTATCACAGATCCTGCTTACACCTATACCACTTCTACTGTTCATACTCTTAGTATAAAGTGTATAAATAAGTGGTATTAAGATAACTGGTTAGGTAAGGTTACTGAGTACATAAACATATAAAGATCTGTGATACTTCTGAAATTACTCACTTTTGCTTATTTTTATTATATCGCTTATTATTGTAACTTAAGGTTTGTGTTATATATTTGAAAATGCCACTTATACTGCTATAAATAAGCCTTCATTGTATGAATTTGTTCAACCACAGTGTCTTTTTGAGTGTGTTATCGTGCAAACTTCGACAAAAGCAATGTATAAGTGCAACCACATGACTGAGGAGAATGAGCCTGTGGCTTTGTACTTTTTGACACCTAGACAACTCCCGGGAGCTCCTACGCTGACCCACCCTTCCTTTTTCCTCACCTCACTAGAGCTGCTCTGCACATGCACCTGGGACATGTAGGCCACTTGTCCGAGAGACTTGATGCTGTCTCCTTCCCAGCCACGCACTGGCTCGGACAGTATCTGCACCTCCAGGTCCTTGCGCTTGCGCAGTTCCTGGCACTGCACCTGGGGACACAGAGCCACTCAGTAAGAGTGATAATAAAAACATACACTGCTAGGGGAGGTGGAATGTAAAACGTCGCAAATGTAGTAATTATTGATAAAGTTGCCAATAAATAATAAGAGTAAGTTTTGCGTTTTTAAACTGTTACACAAAAAGTCCTAAGAATGACATCAGCCAGGAAAATAATGCACTTACAATCATCTATCAGTCATGACAGAACCATTACGTAACATTCACGTCAGTTGGGCAGCACTGCTGAACCAGTAGTAGTAAGGAATAAGGTGAAACTGGCACTGTGTGCTGTTTCTGCCTGATGATGTTAGAAAGGTGAAAAAAAAAAGAAAAAGGAAAAAAAAGGCACAGCTCTTTTACATATCAGATGAGGCATTCGCATGTAGTTTTTTTCTGTGTATTGCTGTGGGGGTAGACCAGCCTTGTAAAACAGCAGGGTAGACTACTGAGAAAAGAAGGGAAATTCCCTGAAGAGGCAGGAAAATGTAACGAAGAAGGCAAGGTGTTCCACAGAACACTCAGAGTAAAGCCAATCTTACAAAAATCAAACAATACTGAGGTTTGACATAACCTCATGAGGATCCTCTACCAATCAGTAGCAATGACTCACTGCGTCTTATTTCCTTTTTGAGACGTTTTAAATCTTATGGGAAAAGTAAAAATACTGCTTAGACCCAGTTAGTGAACGCCTACTTCTGGAACACAAACACCCACTCCCCTGGGGCTGTTTTTGGTAATCAACACTGGTCTCGATTTAGCCAATAGCATTTACTAACATCCTACATAATGCATAATGAATCCGGCTGAAGGTTTTCTAATAGGCATAGAATCAGCAGGCCAGCTTTAAATGAAAAGTGAAATAAACTGAGCAAAGGAGAAGTTCATGAGTCTTTACCCTCAAACATCAAAAACACAATAGCTACATACCACAAGATTTTTAAAAGCAATGTTGGCTTTCAGAATGTCACTGCAGTCTGGATGGGCTTCCTGAAAGAAAAAAAAAACAGATCAGCTTAGGAGAAACACATCTAAAAGGAAATCTTTTTAGTGGTTCAGGGTCTGGTTTTTACCTCTACGTGTCTTTCCAGCTCCTGAAGCAGGGTGGGATATTTTTCCAGCCTCATGAAGGGCTTGCTCAAGCTAGTGGTCAGAGTCAGGATGCCTGGAGCACTGGCTCCCTGACTCTCCATGAACTTATCCAGCTCCTCACTGGTAAAAACAGACAGAAAATATAAATATTCAAATGCGTGTATATATGCGTACTGTGCAAATGTCTTAAGCACCCTATTGTTTTTAGGTGCAACTTCTGTTATTGATGTTTGGGTTTTTTTGAGTTCTGCATCATTGAGTCAGTACAAAATGATTTTATATTTCCAAACGTTACTTTTCCAACAAAAAATTGTCAGATGTGGCAGATTCTCCAAGACGCTCAGTAAAACTTACTAGCTAATTACTGTACAGTACAATGCAGGCACATGCAAAGACTCGCTGTAAAGCAAAGATGCCTCTAACAATAATTAAGATGGTTCTACTTAAAAGAAAACGCTATAAAGTGAAGTAAACCATAATAAACAATGTGTGCAGTTTTTAAACTTAAAAGGAAATTAGCTTTTAAGTTTTAGTCCTTCATCTGTTGTGTAAGCGTATACAGTGCTGTGACAAAGTATTTGCCCAATTTCTTCTATTTCTGCTAATTTGTCACATGTAAAAGTTTCATATCATCAAACTAATTTGAATATAAGATAAAGACGACACAAGTAAACACAAATTGTACCTTTTAAATGATCATTCCATTTACTGAAGATAAATATTTATTCAAAACCTATATCACCCATTTTAAAAAGTAATCGCCCTCTAGCTACCAAATCAACCATTTAACTAAATACAATTGAATGTTGTGTTTAATTGCACTAGCCACACCCAGGCATAATTACTGCCAGACCTGCTGAATCTAAACATCACTTAAATAGAACCTGTTTGGCAATGTGAAGCAGGATAGAAGGTCTCAAAAAGCAGCACATGATGCCACTTTCTAATGAGATTTGAATACTGATGTGAAACAAGGTCAATGAAATCTACCAGTCTGGAAAGTGATACAAAGCCATTACTGAAGCTCTGGGACTCCAGTGAACCGCAGTGAGAGCCGCTATCCACAAATGGAGAAAACTTAGAACAGTGGTGAACCTTCCCAGGAGTGACCAGCCTACCATAATATCGACTAGAGCCCACCAATAACTCATCCAGAAGGTCACAAAAGAACCCAGATGAACATCTAAACACCTGCAGGCCAATCAATGTACACGATTCCACAATAAGAAAGACACGGGGCAAAAATGGCATCATTTTTGTGGTAGCACGGCAAGGCTCAAAACACTGCTGACCAAACAGAACACAAAGGCTCGTCTCACATCTGCCAAAAAATATGTAGATGACCAACAAGACTTATGGAATAATATTCTGTGGCCTGATTATTTAAAGATGGAACTTTTTGGAAGACATGGGTCCTGTTACATCTGGTGTAAAGCTAAAACTGCATTCCACCATAAGAACACCATACCTACAGTCAAATGTGGTGGTGGTAATGTGATATACTGGGGCTGCTTTGCTTCTGCAGGACCTGGATGACTTGTCATAATCGATGGAACCATGAATTCTGCTCTCTATTAGAAAATCCTGAAGGAGAATGTCCACCTGTCAGTTTGTGACCTAAAGCTCAAGCACAGTTGGGTTCAACAGCAGGACAATGATCTGAAGAACTAAAATGTTTGAGTGTGCTTATGGGAATCTTGGGGACTTATGGGGACTTGCTCATCCATGTCTTTATGGACCTTGGTATGCAGTCATGTTGGAACAGGAAGGGCCATCCCCGAACAGTTCCCACAAAGTTGGGAGCATGAAATTGTCCAAAATCTCTTGGTATGCTGAAGCATTAAGAGTTCCTTTCACTGGA
>JAOVVG010000037.1:17211402-17229938 GCA_028566375.1 Leptodoras nelsoni | reverse complement strand
AGAGCTTTGAGGTATGTGGGTACAGGTCCAGTTTTTGCCTTGTAGGCGAGGGTCAGGGTTTTGAACTGGTTGCGGCTATTGGAAGCCAGTGGAGGGAGCGGTGTAGAGGGTAGTGTGTGAAAACTTGGGAAGGCTGAAGACAAGACGTGCAGCTGCATTCTGGATGAGCTGTAGTGGTCGGATAGAGTTCTGGGGGAGACCTGAAAGAAACAAAATCACAGTTTTGGAATGGTCGAGACTTGATTCCCATTGGCAGTTCATGCACGGAAACCCTCCAATGTAGCCGAATTAAACCAATTCCTCAAAGAAGACTGGGCCAAAATTCCTCCACAGTGATGTCAAAGACTCAACCCTCATCAATGGATGCTATGATCATTTAAAAGCTGTATTTCATGTTGTGTTGCGGTCTTTATTTTATATTAAATCAGTTTGGTGATGTGAAACATTTAAATGTGAAATGTATAGCAAATGTATAGCAAAAACTAGAAGAAATTTGGAAGGGACAAATATTTTGTCATGACACTGTAATAACTTCACTTTGATAATATAGACTTTTATTTAAAACTATAATGAATTAGGAAATGATGCTCATATTCATAATTTGTTCATAAAAGATCCTGTTAGAGATGAGAAATGACTTACAGTATAATCTGGTGTCACCCAGGTCAGCATGGGTTCCCTTTCAAGTCTGCTTTCTCGCAAGGTTTCTTCTTCATGTCTGCTCAGGGAGTTTTTCCTTGCCAATGTTGCCTCTGGCTTGATGATTAGGGATACACTAATAATATAAGTTTATATCAGGAATTTATATCTTTTTATAAAGCTGCTTTGTGACAATATCCAGTGTATGCAAGTTACATCAAATTGAATTGAATTGAACCATGCCTTTATGGAGCTTGCTCCGTGCACAGGGGCATTGTATCGATGAAACGGGTCAAGTGAAGGGACATCGTCATGCTACAGCATACAAATAAATTTTAGACAATTGTCTAATTGTGTTACATATGTGTGTGAGATGGTTAGGTGTCCACAAATATTTTGCCATATAGTGTATATTATATGTGTTATACTGTATGTTTCATATACCGAATGCTGAATGTGTGTGACCTTAAGCCCTCAGGTGGTATTGTTTGAGAAACCATCATACTCTGGTGATGGACATAGCCACATGGGCTCAGGAGGACTTTGGACAATCATTGTCAGTTAACACAGTCCACTGCTGCATCAAGAAATGCAACTTGAAATTCTCTTAGACAAAGAGGAAGCCATATATTGTTTGGGCCCAATGCCATCTGAGATGTCCTGAATGACAGTGGAAACATGTTCTGCATTTTATTTAGTTTATTGCATTTTAAGAAAGTGTCTCAACTTTTATGGAAATGGGGTTTCTCTATTTAATGCTTTTAAATTAAGCAGGCCAATAATTCAAACACTTTAGGGCACATTACTCAATGGTATTCCTACCATGATGCAAAAACAGATGCATTCTGGATCTAAAGAGTACCTAAAAGGGACAGAGAAGACTTATGATACAATGCAGAAAGATAAACACCCTGATAGAGTGTCTACTAGAAGCTACCAGAGTACAACCCTTTAAAGGGTTTCTATTCATTCAATGATGCTTGTTTTCACTGCTGAAACAGTTTAAAAGTAATTACTTTTGATTTCCTTGGTGCCTCCCATTCATGGTAACGGATTGCCACCTCAACAGGCCAAAGTGCTCAATAGATGACTGTCCTCTCTGGGCCAAAGGAAGACATTAAAAGTATTTGTACAAGGCTCTTTCAGCAGATTAACTTGCTATGAGGGCTACCTTCCATGTATCATATACATGGAGCCGGCACAAAAGATTTTCCAGTTGAGGCCACAGCTGTGTTAAAACCATGGCTGAATAGGGTAATGGTCACAAAAGACAAACCTCAAGTGTAGAAAAAAACGTCTTCTTAGATGCTAGTTTCCCATTCATGTGATGATTCTCTCTGTTTTCTATTGAGGATCTGTAGAGCAGCCACCAAAGCACCCGGACTAATTAACTTCAGAGGCAGTGTTGAGGCATGGCCTGCAAAGTAAAGGCAGAATAAAGGACCAAAGTAGTTGTTAATATAAATCTTTCACAAGTCTTCCTTATACCAGAACCCATTACAGATGTCGAAAATGAAATAGGAATAATAGGAACATACTGTAGCTCCGGAGTCTTGGAGCTGGACTATATGGCTAACTCATTAGTGTTTTTTTTTTTTCTTGTGAATCAATTTGCCAAACACAACATGTTTACTGATATGCAGCTTAACCATAAGATTTTTTTAAACATCAGTGTTTCCTACTCTATTAAAAGCATTACATTTGCTGTAGTGTATATAGTACATCTGTATGTCTGTTCTTTGAATAGAACTGACAAAATAATTCAGGTAGAATTACTCGTCTTTGGAACAACAAGGAAAACAAATGCGACAGAATGGCAAACATGCAGCAGTTTATAAGTGCCGGTTGTGACAGTTATACGTTTGGAAAAAGTTGTGCCTATGATGCTGTAGCTGAAAGTAATGCAGATATCTGAATATCAAAGAAGTGATCAGCGGGATTACAGCAGGCTTGCCTGCACCTCCCTCGCATATAAAAACACTGGGTGTCTTTGTGCCGGGATTCAGCACACCATCAGAACTCCATCTGCCATGTTCATTTTTGCCTCCTGCAGGCCGTGTGTGACCGCCCTGACCACAAAGAAAATAGTGCCAACTACATACTCTCTCTCTGTCTCTCTCTCTCTCTCTCTCTCTCTCTCACACACACACACACACACACACTCGCTCACCGAACCTTGAATCACAGCCAGTTTCTTAACATGGGTGTAGACACGCAAAAGAATGTGGACCCAAAAAAACCCAGATGTATAACAGAGGAAAAGGCAAAAAAAAAGATGGAAAGAAACAAATACAAAATAGATTGTGAAAGAACAAAAAAAGGATGCTGATGTACATGTGAAATTGCCAATGCCATTATCTCAGGGTTATAACTGAGAAAAGCAATTGAATGGTCCTCTTTCATACACGGGACATGCTGTGCCATATAGAGAGAACCAGAGGGAGGCCCTGGGCGCTTTGCTTGTGCTTACAAAGTGGAAAGGCTCTGACAGGTGTGTCATTATGTGTGTGAGGGTGTGTGTGAAGTAAGAGTGTTCCAGGGGGAGTTCTGCGACTGCTGGTAATGTGTTTATCAGGCATGAGTCTTTTAAAAAGAGACCATCTGAACAGTTGCCTGCCTGTCCCTCTCTCTCTCTCTCTCTCTCTCTTTCTCTGTGTATTTCCGCCATTGCCTTCATAACCTTCCTGAAGAGAAAAAGCCTTTGGCTCACAGTTGGCTGAAGCTTCCTTAATGAGCCTGAGAGCTAGCACCAGTCTCCATTCTACTACTCAGGCATGTCAGAGAAGCAACACAGCAAGAAAAAAAAGAGCAGGAAAGTAAAATTAGGAAACCAAAGTTATTAGATACAGTACAGTATAATAAGGGCACGGGAACTGGTCTACATTTAGGTATGACTCTGCTGCACCAGTTGATAGGCCTTTTCTTCACCTGGGTAAGGACATTTCCAGTATTTTGTTGATTTGTACTACATTTAATGTTTGACAACTTATGGTGGTTTTCTAGTTTTTGTATGTAGCCATTTTTGAGGTACATCGGTTACAGGCGTATGACCATGGAACTACAGTCATTGCATTGCACGGAAACATTCATAACAATGAATTTAATATAGTCTTCTGCCACAACAAAAGTCCGTTGTATTGTTCATCAGTGTGTCACTGTGGCACAGAGGGCAGCACTGCTGAGCTTGTGTTGATTTCCGTGTGGCATTTCAGTCCATTGTTAGGTTAGCCCCTGTGTTAGAATGTCTCTCCTCCGGGTTCTCCTGTTTCCTCCCACTTCCTGAATTCCTGAAATAGACTCTGGATCCACCGTGACCCTGACCTGGATAAAGCAGTCACCAAAGCTGAATAAATGAACGTCTGAAAGCTGTAGCTCATACGCAGTCTTCATTGAACTTAGTTTTGCTCATATACTCTGCTGACTGCTGAAAGAATTACTTTAGCCACTAGATGTCAGTGTTCACCTGGCTACTGTGCCTATGGTCCCTTGGGGCACTTTAGCACACACATGGTGTGACCGCTTCCCTAGGAAGCTACCATGACATTTACTTCACTTAATGACACAAGCTAATTAATCATTAGCGATCCCAGAGGTATTCCTGTTAGAGAGCCTTTGTCGTGCCTGCTCCCAGCAGGAGGCCTAAGCCTCAACATGTTATGTATGCATATGTTCATCAGCTTTATTCTGGGCTAAAAACGTCTTAACGTTCGCCTGTTAATGCATATCAGTTTGACTTTAGTTTAAGATCTCAGTTCCTATCAAGTATGCAAAGCTAGCTCAGTAATTTTCTCTTAACCTTTGTGTGACTACAAGACTGCTGGGGACATTGTCCATGAAGAGAGTACAGCGTTGGATTTCGACAGACTGGTTTGTTTTGTGTGAATTCTTCTTGTCTGGGTTGAGGTGTGAAGATATTAAAGAGCTTGTATTGTATGTATTGTGAATAGAAATACACATAGACTAATTGTCTCTTACCTGGTAGAATCTTGAGAAAGGACATGGTCAGCAAACCAGTGAAGTCTGAGCTATATATAAGTATGAGCTATACTGTCTGACTGATTTCTAGGCTTCCATATGGAACTAGTGTGCGCCACTAGGGACTCCTATTAGACACACAATAGGGGGTTCATTTTCTGGCCGTGCTGTAAGTTTTCCCTGCCCTACAGATCTTCCTGGCTGTTGGAAGTTCATGTCCATCTCCCTTAAGACAGGAGAACATGTTTCCAAGATGCCTAATCGGCAAAAGCAGCTGAAGCACTCATCAATAAATAATTTTTCAGCCACATTAGCAAACCCCTCCTACTGATTTGGGCATGCCACGGCCAGCTGTTCCTACCTGAAGACGCCTTCCAAAATGAGAAATAATTAATCACATTTTCTAATCTACACATCTGACCACTGGACTGTATTTAGTCTCTCCGGTTCTTGTTCTCACTCACCGCACTGTCCTCAAAGCAGTATCACTGAATCAGGGAAGGCTCATGGCTCGTTTTCTCCATTCTTATGGCAAGATTGGCCGATTCCTCATGGTGGTACCACACGTCTTGAATGTGACGTTGGATCCATTTGGCACAGGAGGATGAACTATTCCATTTCATGGCTGTCTTGTGATTAAAATACAAAGAAGATCTCCCAGGAAAGATTTTATATGAATTTTGATATACGCTGTATCTTTGATATCCACTTTAATCCGACCTAAATTTTCACTTGAGCACAGAGATAAAGCAAGTGTCCTGAAATTCCTGAATAACCATGCAAGTGCGCATGTTACCAAATTTGCATCAGTTCCTTAATGGTAATATGTAAAAAAAAAAGTTTGTACATAAGTCTAGCATTGTTCCTTTTCTGAAAATCTCATCACTCAACAAACAAATGAAGGAACCGAACAGAATTCTATCATTTGTTTAAAAAACTACTACTAACAGTTCTCTGCCAAAAGAACTTAATCACAACCATTCACATCCAGTTAATGATTATTGCACAACATTTGCCAAGGAATAACATGGTCAACTCATGGCTCACTTTACTGTTAACAGTACCACCAGTGCTGTAAGTGAGAGGTCTGGAGTTAGAGGTCTAATTGGAGCGTAGTTCAAGAGTTTCCTGCTTAGCATCTGAGTGTGAACATACTCCTCACTGTTGATCAGAACTGGTGCCAGCTGCCTAAGATGCCCTCGGTGTCTGCAGGCCCACCCGTGGTGAGCCGGATGGAGCTTTTCCAAGACGTGCCAATGTGGGAGAGCATGGAACTTTGGCTGCCAACAGCACAGGAACACCTAGATCCCTAGAGAACTCCATCTGTGAGCATTTGGAGCCCCTTCGGTCCTATCACCCATTTGTTGGTCACCTCCAATTAAATGTTAGTCGGTCTCTCAAAGGTGCAAGGCTTGCTGAGTACCTGCCACATTTTAAACTGTTGGTGCCCAGAAACATATTCAGATTTCCGCAGCACATGTGCTTATATCTCAGCAGGAGCTCGCTATGGGAAATATCAAGATGAATAAAGCTTATCTCTAATAGCAGTGCCTATACGTCCCCTTGCTGAGCAAAGAGGCAGCTTATCAATGTCAAATCTCCATTATAGGCTAGCAGTAGTTCAGTTAGAACTTAGAGAAGTAAACAGAGTGGTCGAAGATGCAAATGGTTGAAAAGTGGGATTCATTTTTGAAAATGCTTGTTATTCAGTGGAACGTAACCCTTCCCCGTGTATTCTGGTGTAATTCTCCATTCACTCTGCAATATCAAGGTCATTGTGTGAAATCGCATTTTGGAGTCAGCAAGCGGGAGGATTTGTAACGACGTACCAAAGTACAGTTTATTTACTCTTCTGATTATGCCTAATCAAATAACAAGAAAACTTTTTTAAAATTTCTTCAGCACTGGAACCTTTTATTGATAGCCTCTTTCATGGCATCATGGGCAGGGCCAAAGCATTGCATGTGATTCACTATCTTTACGAACCCTGCGATTATATCTGACATGACTCTCCGTGGAGTAATGCTTCATAACCCTTTGTGCAGTTGAGCTGTAAAACACCTGGGCCCTGTGCACACCACCTTTTTTCCCCTCTCTGTCTTCCCCTACATCCCCCACCCCCCCTCTCCGTTTGGACAGAAGACCAAATGCAATGTGTTGTCTTCTACCCTGTACAAATACCCTATGAATTGGTCACACCTTCGGTGACACAAAAGATGAAAAGCAAAGCAAGGCTTGCACACGCATAATGCTGCTGCCAGGCCTGATAAAGATGCTTCAAAAAACCCAAGCGGCAACTTCGTTTTTCTGTCTTTTATTTTGCTTGAGCTAGTGAATGAGTGAGAGAACAGAAGCAAAAAAGAAAGACTGAGAGACAATCAAGTCTACATGACTTGTACATCAATGCAAAACTGTCTGTAGGCTGGAAAGCAACCAAACGTTAGAATATTTATATTCAATTCAATTCAATTCAATTCAATTCAATTTAGTTCAGTTCAGTTCAGTTCAGTCTAAATCAATTTTATTTCTAAAGCCTTTTTAACAATTGAGATTGTCCCAAGGCAGCTTTACAAAAGCATAAAATCCCAACATAACAATTGAATTTATATTAATTCTATCCCTAATGCGTAAGCCAGGGGGCAATGGTGGAAAAGGAAAAACTCCCTGAGATGTACACAGAAGTACCAGAAAAACTGGTATACCAGTCCCCCACAGGATCTTGGAGGGAGCATTGCACAGTCCTCACGCTGATCTTTGTTGAGGCCCCAGTGATGCTGGTCACGGTCACCCAGAGTCTTTTTACTGCCACACTATTGCCCTAAGTTGAAGTTTTGCCAAAATTCTTGGAGTCACAGTACACCCTTGAAAAAACTTTGCTTCTGTGTCCGAAGTGCTTTGACCCATCTCACAAGCTCCAACTATTGAACCGCGTTGAAAATCACCAAAACCATGATAACTTGCCATTCTTGTGGCAGAAATAACTCCAGAAGCTTCCACAGATGTCTATTGCTTTATGTACACACTGCAGGACACAAGCAGTCACATGCATAGGTGGCATTGCTATGTATTTTGCATAGTTCCAGTTTTTCTGGTACATCACTGTATATGAAGTACGCCACAGTGGCATCCGAAAGTCTGAGACTGGTAGTGAAAACGCATTCATTTTGAATTCTTTTCTAATTTAATACACAATTGTCATTACAAATTATATAATTGAGTGACAAGTAGAATCTTCGAAATATTTCAGAGTTTCTTAATATTCTGTACATCCCCTTTTTCCATGTGCACTTGAGCTGGTATGGTCCCCACAAGATTGTGCAAAGCCTTGTGATCAATTTTAGATCAAATCCATGAGAGTGTCGTCTGAAAACATGCTTCAATAGAAGAGATTTTTCATGAGCAAATCCGACCTTTCCTACTAAGTTAACAGGGTCTATATTACACATTTGGTTACGTTTAAATAGGGACCTAGAACTAGTACAGAATACCTAATAATATCTATTCGAGATATTGAACATTTACTTTCTATGTTTCAAATATTTCCGATTTCAAAAACCTTCCGTTTATTTTCCAATAAAAAGAAAACTCAGCTTTTCAGTTACACAGTGTTATAATACGTATATACATATTCTCTGATGTTTTGTTTAGATCAAAAACAATATTCACTGTGCATGTGTGTGTTATATAGAGAATAGAGATATACTTTGTGGAAAGAGTACCTTTGGGATGCACTCATTTTTACCATATACATTCTAATCCAATGTAATACTAGTATATATTATTTTAATGTAGTGATAAATTTGCTGCTTGCAAAAGGTTAGGATGAAAAAAAAGCATATGAATGTTACTGCAGTTTAGTAATATTAGTATTACCTCCTATGAGAACGATTTTATTCATTTTTTAGTGACTTAAACCCACAAAATGTAGATGGATTAAAAATTTAGTGGCTTTCTGCCCATTCTCTCTCTCTCTCTCGCTCTCTCTCTCTCTCTCCTGCTGAAACAGATGGCGATTTATGCTGAGCACAATCACGACTATTCAGTATGGGGCTGGCAGGCACTCCCCACAGGAGCAGGGCCCAATCAGAGCCCTAATGAACACATTGGGAGCTGTCAGATCCAAATGAGTCCCAGTAGGAGCCAGCCCACAGGTACTCCCTGCCCAGTGGCAGTGCTGCTTGCACACACACACAATGACTTTTCCATAACCCCGTAATTCAATCATTTTTATACCTATCCCTCAGCATTCCTTCAGTGGAAAGTGTAGTAACAAGCCTAAGTTTACTTTTTAAGGTATGGGTTGACAGGTGGAGCAGCTTTGTACAGTATATGTTACCAAAACTGTCAGTGTGCTTAATGTAAACAAGGCTTCGCTTGGAGATGACTGCGGTGTAATTGCAATCTGTGTTGGTACTGAGGGTATAAATCTCCCATTTGTTCATATTTGTAAGGCTTGGCTTGCTCAGCATTTTCTTATGTAAAGTGTGGTGAGAAACTCGACCTGTAACTTGGCTGGCTTTGGGCTTGCAATTCAGGAGAGTTTCTGACAATGTGTTACAATAAATTTAAGATGTTTATTCATATCTTGATCATACATCCTTGTACCGGCTTCACAGTGAGGTACTAAGACTCCAGTTAGTACGCGAATCTCCAGAATGCAGCCAGCTTCTCCCATCTGTCAGTCTGTCTGTGTGCGTTTGTGTCTGATGCTCATTCAACCGCCCAAACCGTTGCACTGAGAAGGCAAACCCTAACGTGTATCAGCTCCCCGGAAAACATCCTTCTTCACAAAGTTACAACCCAACACTGTTTCCCCTTTAAACACTTAACTTTCAGTCAGTCCCTTGCCTCTGTTTTTGTGATACTCAGAAAGCTTGACAGGAGCACGGCCCCTTATGCTACCCTAATCTGCACCTCAAGAGCTGGTGGCCAAAGTCCACAGCCTTCTGCTACATGTCAAAAACCCACCCGGGTCCAGTGGCCCTGAGGAAGAGCAAATATCCTTTAATGGCCTGGATGCAGATGGATGTGCCCATGACAATAGCCCCCGTGCCGGTGCTTTTTTTGTCAGCCGTCAGTAGAAAAGGCCATCACAATTACTCAGCAGAATCATGCATGCAGGCAGGAGCCATTCTTATGCTAAAGGGCTCTCATAATGAATGTGAACCATTCCAGGGAAGTTGTGGGCCACTTTTTTTCCCTTCCTAACATGCCCTTAAAGGACAGACTGAGAGTAGCATAAGGTCTTTTCTGAGACAATGGATAAAAGACATAATAAGATAAATGGGGCATCATTCAGGGCCCTATCACCTTGTGCCTGCCCATTACATTAACATAGGTTGTATATCTCTCAGAGACAGATCCTTGCTTGATGAAGTGTGCTTGCATTTTGACCTCTGCATGTCAGCCTAAGACTGACAACATGTCAAAGAAAGAGGCAGGATGGTGACTGCCTATATGGGGGATCTTGGCATACTCGCTAACTTTCCCGTTTGGCCTTTGACCCAAGGAAGATGGATTTTTTTTCCAAATTGCACTATAAATGGATTTCACAGTGAAGTTGAGCACTAATATGTTCAATCAGCCCAATCTTCACAGCACTCAGTGACTGGTGGACACAGCTAGATGTATATTTGCACAGTAATCTAAAACCAGGAAGCCTTTGAAACCTAATGAAAGCCTCTTGAGGAACAGGTTGGTGGTTCTGTGTCTTTAGGACACTCAAAGCCTTCTGTTCGGACACCCTGGGGCAAGCTTCAGACACAGATTCTCTGTCATTCTGAAGCTGGTGACTTAGCTTAGGACTTAGCTCTGATCTACCCATTGCAGACATTGGACAACATCCATGACCTCGGGGTTAAGCAATGAATTACAACAACCAGACCTTGTTTTACACACTGTCTTTGAAAGTAAATACATAAGGAAATACAATCATTGTAATACCAGGTCTATCCAGAAAGTAATTAACACAGCTAGCAATGAAACTGCTATAAAACCGCTGCAAATGCATTTTGGGATCCTTCTTCTTGCTTTGTCTGCCTCAATCACTTTACACAATCACTTTATAGTTTATACTTCAAACTGGATCTAAAAATCATACTTCAAAGAGGTTTTGAACATGTACACACAAAATGTCCTGGTACTCGCTCAAATGATGGGGTTACCTGTTTGGATTGTGGTTTGAGATCCAGTTGTGGCAGACTAAGCAGTAAGCAAAGATCCCAAAGTGCGGCTGTAGCACATTTATACAAGCTCACAGCATGTACAAGTTAACAAGATGAGTCTTACCATGGTGGCCACACACATAATTAGGATGCTGTTGTATTTGCCATAAAAATAGAGGGGAAGGGATGTTGTAGAGGCAATTTTGACTTTGAACAGTGGAAAATCCAATCTGTCAAAACCTCAATGGGTTATTTTGTTATAATTCCAAAGTTTATGGATTTTTCCTGTGTGTGGCAAAACTCAGTATAAAAGGTTTAAGTAGTCCTTGTCTGTGCAGTACAATAAAGGTTGCAGTGTTTGCACAATATACTTTCTCTCTTGGGAGGTCTGGCCTCAGGTGATAATTCAGCTAAACTGCCTTATTAACCCACTGTAAATTAGGGTTTATTCTTCTTCCTGGATTAATTTAGTATTCATTTTCTTCCCTTAAATGATGGATGTACTAGATCTATACACACTACATCTTAAGTCGGAAATAAACACTGAATTTATTCCATAATATATGCTGCTAAATTTATTTAAATATTTACATATTTAAAATGAGGAAATCTTTGAAAATATGTTCAGTATTTCAAAGGACTTGGGTCTCTCGGAAGACTTAGAAGACTACAAATATATTTCTACAGGCCTGCTTTCTATACAAGACTAAATTATATTGGAAATATGGTATAGGGAGACATGGTCGCCTCACAGCAAGAAGGTCCCGGGTTCGATCCCCGGATGGGGCGGTCTGGGTCCTTTCTGTGTGGAGTCTGCATGTCCTCCCCGTGTCTGCGTGGGTTTACTCCGGGTTCTCCGATTTCCTCCCACAGTCCAAAGACATGTACGTTAGGTTGATTGGTGTCTCTAAAGTGGCTCTAGTATGTGAGTGTGCGTGAGTGTGCATGTGTGTGCTCTACAATGGATTGGCGCCCTGTCTAGGGTTGTTCCTGCCTTGTGCCCTATGTGGCCAGCTAGGCACCGGCTCTCCTGTGACCCTGAAAAGGAACAAGCGGCCAAGAAAATGAATGAATGAATGAAATCTGGTATAGTTCTTCTTGAGTTCTCAGGTCATACTAATCCTAATGTTCTGAGACACAATTTCTTTGTTTCAGAACCATTCCTTTGAGTGGGACATCTGCATGTGCACTATGTAACCAGTCATAAACGTATTCTCTACTGACTCTTTCAAATGTTTTCCATGGTGATCTCTAAGAGATCAAATCAACTGTGGCCTGCTGCAAACCTGCAGGTATCTCTGGAGATCAGGGAGATTCTGGTGGTGCTCTGGATGTCTTACTCTCTTACTATCTCTTACTATCTATGCAAATATAAAGTTCCAGCCGGTTATATGCTCTTCTGGCCACTTTATCTTATCATCTTATCATGCTTGATGTGTGAGCTGATTCCAGTCTCCTTGACTCTCTCCCAACTTCCAACCGTCTGCGTCTGCTAACTCTAATCCTGTCCGACTCCTTTTCCTACACACACAAGTCAGGTCAAGCTACTGTTAATTTGATACTTTCCTTATAATTTAGAACTCAAGGATGCCAAATCTTCATATTAGGTCAAAAGTTTGCTATGCCCAGCCAATCTTCATTCCACCACAGACTGTAATCTGTTGACTAGGCAGCAAAGTGATTCTAGCTAGACTCCTGACCTCCTCCCCCATAGTCTCTTTGTCTCCACTGAGCCCTGCTATCCCAGCATGATTATTTCTTATCATGTATTTATTTGTTTAATTCACCCCTCCCCCAGCAGCACTCGCCTCCTTGTCCCCATGTATTAGGCGTGACTGTCTGGCAGTGAAGGATACCCTCTTTTATTCAAGATATGGCCGAACAACTGCCACCAAAATTCATGCTTTAGCATTGCCACAAATCTGGTTGTTTCTAAGCCTGGGACTTCCATCCAGAAGCAAACATTTTTCCCTCCTTCCTTGTCTTTATCATTGGTAGCCCAGCTGTGCAAGCACTATAAATAATGGATACATTAGTATGCATGAATCTCTCTCTTTTTTTTCTAGGGAAAGCATGTTGGCAGGGGGTTTGCTCTGTGGGGTTTAGATGCCTTAATTCATTATTAATCCCTTTGCCAGGCAAAAAGGGGGCTATAGTCTTCAGTTATACCCGACTAAACATATCTTTATAACCATTCCTTATATACTCATTAGCTATCTTTCCACAGAGGAAGGCAAGGCAGCAGCGTTTGGTATGCTTCTACAGTAGTGCTTCCACCACAGGAGCCATAGATTTGCAACATTTACAGAGCTAATCATTCAGTTGTAACACCCAAACCATTACACTAAACAGAGCATGATTTTGAGCAAGATCAGGTGGCAAAAGAAGTTTTCCTTTGTGCTCATTACTGTATGAAAGTCAAAAGAATCAATATTTCCTAATTACATACTACCATACCTTTGTTGTTGTATGTAACTGGATTGTAGTTTTGTTGTTTCATGTAACTCTGATTGTATTAGGCTGCCTCCAACAATCTGTTTCACACACCCACATACTTCTATTACTATATACAGTATATGGCCAAAAGTTTGTGGACACCCGACTGTCACACCCATTTGTGGTTCTTCTCTAAACCATTGTTACGGTTAGAAGGACAGAATTATATTCAACAGTACAGGATGTCTCTATATGCTGTAGCATTACAGTTTACCTTCAGTGGAATTAAGAGGCCCAAACCTGTTCCAGCATGACAATGTCCCTGTGCACAAGATGAGGTCTATGAAGACATGGTTGGCCAAGGTTAGAGTGGAAAAACTCTATAGTGGAAAGTGGCCTGCACAGAACCATGAGCAGAAGCTGATGGAGCACCTTACGATGAACTGAAATGCTGATTGTTCACCAGGCCTCCTCCTTGTGGCTGAATGGGCACATCCCCACAGCCATGTTCCAAAATCAAGTGTAAAGCCTTCCCAGAAGAGTGGAGGGTATTATAAGAGCAAAATGAGAGTAATATGTAGTGGAATGTTTGAAAAGCACATATGGGCATGATAGTCATGTTGAAGGTGAAAATTGAAAAAAAACAAGCAATGATTTTCTTCAACTGTCCAATATCGGCGAGCCTGTGTCCACCTTAGCCTCAGATTCTTGCTCTTGGCTGACAGGATTGGAGCCTCATGAGGCCTCCTGCTGTTGTAGCACCTCAAGGTTTGAAGTGTTGTGCATTCTGATATGTTTTTCTGCTCACCATGGTTGTAAAGAGTGCTTATTTGCTTTACCATAGCCTTCTTCGCAGCTCGAAACAGTTTGGACATTCTCCTCTGACCTCTCTCAGCAAAAAGGCATTTCTGCCCACAGAACTGCTGTTCAGTGCATCCTTTTTTTGTTTTTTGCCCCACTGTGTGTGAAAATCCCAGGAGCAGTTTCTGAAGTATTCTGGCACCAAAAACCATGCCAAGGTCAAAGTCACTGAGATTTTCTTTTTCATTTTTGTTTGATGTGAACAATAACTTAAGCTCTTGAGCTGTCTTTGCATGATTCTATGCATTACAGTGTTGCCACATGATCTGCTGATTGGATAATTGCATGAATGAACAGAGGTTAACACCATTTGTTTCCCCAGAAATCTACAGATTTACCAACTTTTTCTTTCTTTTAACCATTTTTTGTCAGTCAAGTTATGGAATATGTTACATAATAGACTATTTTTGAATCAGTTTTCAAACATAATGAAGTCTGTCAGGAATTACCTGCAAATATAGAAGCCAGTATGATAGGAGCTATGGCACTTTTCCAAAGATTAAAAATATATAGCTTGAAGTGTACCTGAAGCTGCTCTAATGCAAGTATCATGCGTTGCACTGAACATTTACACAAAATTTACATTTACATTTACGGCATTTAGCAGACACTCTTATCACATCGAATGTAGACTTTGTGTTGTGTTTATGACGGTTTGTTATTGCTTTTTAAAGTATGCATCTTCTACAGTATGTACATATTTTTGTTTCAATCATTCTCTAGAATTGTGTAGCCTTTTGGAATGAATGAATTGCTCAATTTGTAGAAATAAACATTAAGTAAGCATTGTCACAAAACTATGGTACCTATTCAGTATTAAGTGTAACAATTCAGAATTTGGGGTGACACGGTGGCTTGGTGGGTAGTACTGTCACCTCACAGCAAGAAGGTCCCGGGTTCGATCCCACGTGGGGCGGTCTGGGTCCTTTCTGTGTAGGGTCTGCATGTCCTCCCTGTGTCCGTGTGGGTTTACTCCGGTGTCTCTAAAGTGGCCCTAGTGTGTGTGTGTGTGTGCGTGTGCCCTACGATGGATTGGTGCCCTGTCTAGGGCTGTCTAGGAATACGAATGAAACGATTCATTTTTTAAGCCTAACGCAAGAGAAAAGGGGGCAGAATTCCTGGAACCAAGTTCACAAGCTTAACCCCCAGTAGAAGGGGAACTATGTTGACTAATAAATACACTCATACTCTGCTGCTGATGTCCTTATGATCTAATTCCCAACAAATCTCGGGGAATGGGTTATTTGTATTTTATGAAGGGAAACAGGAAGTGAATCAGCAGATGCTGTACACTCACACCTGAAGCAAATTTATTGACATTTGACAATGAATCAGATTTGGGTGTTGTTACCAGTCTGAGCGGCTCTGCCATGAGTGCACACAGGTTTAAACATTAAGAAATAAGTATACAGCTCTTTAATAATGGTTCAATGCTCCAGACATTCTGTCTAGAGTTGTGTAGATCATTTTTTTCAACTCTCATTGTTGTTTATGTCATTATAGATTTCTGACAAGGTTAATGTTCTTCCCAAACCTTTTGTTTCATATATAATATATACCATCTGTGCCGCTGTGTACTTAATGCAGTATACTTAGTTTCAGTGTGGAAGGTTTAAAGTTATTGTGTTGGTTTTTGATCCTCCTCCCCACCACTAGGGTGCACTGCATGCCACAAGGCCTCAAATTCACATAGACCAATCACAGTGCTCCAGCTGAAAGGCACACTGCCCCCCCCCTTTTTTTAATCCACAGACAGAAAGAAATACACAATTCCAGATAGGCGTGCACATCTATGTGCACACTTACTGGATAGCAGCCTGGTCTTGTCACATGAAATGAACATGCATAATCACATTTTCGAGTAACACCATGATACTCATAAATATAACTGACCCAGATAGCAATGTCAAAATATAAGACATGGATCACAGTATGAAGCACGACTTCATTCCTGCATGTATTTTTGTCTGCATTTTTTTTAAGAGACCCCCCCTCCTTTTTTTCCCTCTGTCTCTCAGAACATATTTTGGTTGCTTTGGAAAAGAGCACCATGCTGGAGAGGAGATGCAGACTCCAAAGTAAAACAACTTGAAAAGCCCAGCTGTATATCTATCATGCCGGCAAATTTCTTTCAGCTGTTTTTGCCTGATGTAACATATTCCAAAGCCTACTGACTTCCTGAAGTGTGTGACCATTCACTGCTGTTATCACATTTAACTTAAATGTTAACAGAAAACTCCATTACAACCCCTCAGCATAATCTGAGACCAAAATGTACTGAAATAATCTTTTTTCTAAACCCAATTCATTCAGATATTAAACTTTTGCTTGGGACATCTTTATTTTAATGACTTCTTTTATGCATATTTAATTCGATAATCGAATAAAATGCAGTGGGCTAGATTAGAATTTCTTTATTCTCATTGTGCACGTACAATGAAATTAGTTTAAGACACAACAGGCATTTTTTATTGATATAAATCCTCCACAGGAAGTAAAATATTCCACAAAAATTTAACAAGAAACAAATATGCTTCTATAAAAAAAAAAAAAAGAAAGAACATTATGTTTCATAAATAGTCAGATGGGATTGTGTAACACTACAAAGCTGGGTTGTATTCACTGACACTATGAAGGCTTGTGGTATGTGCTGGAAACTTGTGTTTGGGTCTCCAGCCCGGGCACTGGGGGGTGGCTGCTGGCACCACACTGTGCAGCTGAACTCTGCTCAACCTCTGGAGCACCACAGCCCAGGCAGGAAATTGAAATATTGTGCCACACTGGCAGACCTACGGTCATCTATCATTGCCGACTGGCTCACGGGGATCCACCCCATAGGTTCAAAGGTAAAGGAGTCAGAGAGAGCCAGAAATGAGTAAGGAAATACCGTACCTTGTAGGGGGTCCTATGTGCTACTAAGTCTAACACCTACCACCCACTTTGTCCATTGAGAAAGACAGCAGTGCAGCAGGGACAGAGTGAAATACACGTAGCTTTATTTAACCATTCACAATCTTCCACTGACAAAGGCATCCGGATCAATAATGCAGAATTATACATAAAACGCACAGGAAAAAGTAAACTACAGCCTCTTTTTTATGCCATGCCATTGTATCACCCTTCACCCCAAGCTTCTTGGATGATATCCTGTTGGGCAGTTGTACAGAACTGCAAAACAAAGCAAATAAATAACACAACAGGAAAAAAAAATAAACTGAAGACAGCTTGCATAGCCATGTAATTGGTTGCAGTGCGTATCAACTGTTTAAAAAAACATGAGAAGTTCTTCTTTTGCAGTGCTACGCCTACATAACACTACCCTTAATATTCTTTCTAATGCAAACCATGGATACATTCATTATAGATTTGATTCTTAGGCACTGGTCCATCTCTGTCTCTTTGTATTATGTTGTATTATGCTGTTTATAGAAAATGACATTCTTCTGGCTTCATTTTTCTCATTCTATAGCAGCAGTACTATGTAAAAGGGTTATTTGGTGTTCGCTCTGTTCGTGTTATCTATTGTATGTTCTGTATTTATGTGACTTGTATTTTGGGCAAGTCTTTGTTGCTAACCTCTAAACACATTTTACTGGAGTTCCCTATACTGTCAGCAGTATTGTATGTCAACAGACTTCTCTGCCTGCATGATTTTATTTTCCTTTGGGCTAAATATTTGGGTTTACACTACGTTCTTATTTCGCAAGTTATATATTTTGTGGTTGCATACTGCCTTCTTGATTACTTTTCTATACAGGTCTATAGAGTAGTTGGGCCATAGATGTAGTGCGCAGTGTGAAAAAATGGTTTGCTGTTTAAATTTAAAGAGTGTACATGCCATTTTGATGTGAATTTCATTTGAAAAGGGGTGTTCATGGTTTCAGATTTTAGTGTATGAGAATATGCAAAAGGTGTTTGAGTTTTGAAAATGCATTAAGGCATTTAAGAGCAGAGTAACTGTTTCTTTAAATAAGCCCATGACAAAAAAAAGTTCTCAAACACAAAATACTTTGTGCAGGTTTTGTGTAATTTTGAATTCTGATTGAAGACAGGTGAACTTTTGTTAGTAGTAACTGTTTACCAGTGTGTAGTGAACTATAGTTTTGTAGGTAGATGAAATCGTTAATATTGACCTATTGTTGCTTTTTTATATTTTCCCCCAAAATATTTTTTTACACCCTGTTTATTTCTGTATCTTCTGCTTTGCTTTTGTGTTGTTTTTTTTTGCTGTTGTGCTTTGGGTTTTGCTGAAGTGTTTTCGATTTGTGTCTGTTCTCAAATTTGCTGTTTTCTTTTCGGATCAGACTTTTTTCTTTTCTTTTCTTTTTTGTCCAGCCCTGTGACTGTTTTTTTTTTTGGGCAGTATCCCTATCATCTACAGTATATACAGTACAGGCCAAAAGTTTGGACACACCTTCTCGTTCAATGCGTTTTCTTTATTTTCATGACTATTTACATTGT
>JAOVVG010000037.1:17192507-17204303 GCA_028566375.1 Leptodoras nelsoni | reverse complement strand
GATTTATGCTCTCGCCCTGTTTAGACAGCAGTTATGTGTGTGTGTGTGTGTGTGTGTGTGTGTGTGTGTGTGTGTGTGTATACACACACGCACAGAGAGAGCACACTGTGATGCTCCACATACTCACAGACTCATGCACTAGATTCACACAGTCTGCAGGGAAAACACAGCCAAAAAGAGAGAGAAGGAGAAGAGAGAGAGAGAGAGAGAGAGAGAGAGTGGGTAGAAAGGATTTCTGAATGAATGATAACAGCGTCTGCAGCTTGCTCTCAGTTTTGTGCATTTGTTTTAGGGCCGCTTGCTTCCCAGAGCAGCAGGCTGAAATTCTCCTTTGCCCCTCTCTGGCCTGTACAGAATGCATCTGCATGAATGCTTCAGCACCACACAGCCTCCGTCTTTGTTTTTATCTTAAAGGAAACCTTCTGCAAATTTGGACTCGATGAAGCGTTTCCACTTATCTTGTAGAAAGTGCAAACTACACAAGTCTCTCTTATCCTTGTCCAGCAACTCCCCAAATTCATACCATTGTGCGGTGTTCCAGGAGGCATGCAGAAAGATTGAAAAGTGGTGGTGGTTATTTTGATTAGTCAAAAACTGTTAGTTTTTAGCTTTTAGTTAGCTTTGGCATGACGCTTTATCATAAAATGTTTATATGTTTTTCCCCCTAAAGCATTGAGGATGTTCTTCAAGAACAGATCATAGTTCTTTGCATTTCAATGAGTTATTAGTTGTATTTCTTTTTCATTTTTCCTTTATTTTGACCGTGTGCATAAAACAAATGTACATGGCTTGCAACTATTTCAGTTTCGGTGTTCATCTAGGCCAGTTCTCCTGATTTTTAGGCTTCATCTCAAATGCACTGAGCCTGCCAGACACTGGGACATCAGCCTTAAAGATGCGACAGAGATCAAGTCAATTAAGGCGAAGCAAACAAACACATGCCCAGGAAGAAAGACACAAAGAGTCTGAGGAGAGAGGAGGGTACTGAGAATGCTTTGGCCCCTATCTCAATGAGTTAGGGGCCGAGGCTTTGTGGGGTCCCTGTCTCTAGGGGCTGGTTGGGTAATTATTGATGATGGTGCACGTGTGGGAGTAGGTGAATGTAGCCCTTGCATGGGTGTCCAGCACACACTGTTTGCATTCTCGTTGCTCCCCGTCAATGGGCGGCCGTGGACCATGGGGAACACCCTTAACACTGAATCCAACCCCCTCACAATCAGAGTGCATCCTGTCTCCACTCCTCCCCTCAGTCGCTGTCTTCCTCATCTTCTACCCGAGGAGAATGGGAGCAGGCTGAGAAGGCGGTAAAGACCCATCTTTGACATGTTTGATGGGGGCCCTGCTGGACAAAGCCCTCTTTGCTGCTCGTCCATGTGGAAAATGGCGGTGGTGGAAAAGGGGGGGCAATTAGCGGGATCTGCTAATCATGCAGGCAACCCTCATTTAATTGATGTGAAAATTTTGTTTAATCTAACATGTCGATCGGCAATATGAAAATGGACTAAAAAGAAAAAAATAGCAAGGCCTCAGGGCCTAGGGCTTGACAGATTATTATTGAGTATACTTATTATTATTATTATTATTATTATTATTATTATTATTTGAAGGACATCCTTTGTAAGCTTGTGTCTATTGTTGTAGAGTTAGTGAGAGGGAGAGCAGACGTGGAAGGATTAAATGTTCTTATCGCAATAATACTTCTGGGAAAATCTTTTGGCCCGCTTCTTTGTATCTGATTTGATCTTCCTTGTGTTTTTGTTTGTTGTTTATTGGGGCAGACGGTAAAATTGGTTCCTTATTGTGATGCTTGTAATCTGAATGGGTTGGAAAGTAAAAAAATTTTATGAAAAAGACATGGCACAATATTCCTAAACATGCGAAGATAAGGGGGGAAATAAGTCATTAGACTTGGGCGGGAAATTATGTACCACTGAAAAGCCAGTAACACCCTTCTTCGTACAGTAGTTTGTGCAGTGAAGGCTTTATAAATGTGTAGAATTATTATATACACTTATACACATTTCAGAAAGTCTGTATCACACTATCCATGGCTTTATGTGCTCAATGGTCATGGGCTGACATGATTGTACTCTGACTGCAGTTTTTGGAAGAGGTGGCACTAGTCCCATGGTGTCTGAAGCTCAGCTAGAGCTCTCACAGAATCCAGGATTATAACTGGACGGGAGCGAGGCCTAACCACTCTAACATGCATTAGTGTCTGTGTAAATGTGAATGTGTTTGGGTGTTTGTGGGTTTCAGAGAAGAGCAGCACTCAAAGACACAATTCTGTAAGTGGACTCTTGTTGGCACAGGCCTATATGGTTTACCTACAAGGAGCAAAAATGTTCAGGTTTATGAACAGCATGGTTGCTCAGTGGATAACACTGACACCTCACAGCTCCAGGGTCACAATTTGATCCTGAGCTCAGGTTACTTTTACTCTGTGGAGTTTGGTATGTTTTCTCGTGCCTGTGTGGGTTTCACCTGAGTTATCCTGTTTCATCCCACCTCACAAAAACAAGCTGGTAGATGAATTGGCAGCCCAAGAGAGACTCTGGCTATGCCATGACCCTGACCAAGATAAAGCAGTTACTGAAGACGATATTATTTGAAGAGATTTATAATAAACTCTGCTACTGTGTGCATCTACATTGACCCCTGCTTTCAAAGAGTAGGGTAGGTCTAGTGTGGCTAAAGGTGACCTGGTTGGGGCATAAACTGCTGAAGTTTAAACAGTATGTATATGTGTACAATATGTAAGACACTTTAAATCCTCTGTGGACAATAGTGAAAAAAGGCCATGGTCATGTATTGTCATATAATCATTGAATATTTAATCTGTTTTGCTCAGACAAGAGATTAAATATTGATGGCAGTTGATGGCAGGAATCCTTACTTCAGCTCTATCTCTACCTCCAGCCATATCAGCTGTAAGTCGGTGGGTTTCTTTTTTTCACAAACCAATTTCTTGTAATTTATTTGTGCCCCCGGGTTCCATCCCACTACTCTGCAGCTTACATTTCTTTCTACTGCTGTTTGATGGAGGAGTAGGAGTCTACCTCAGTTAAATCCCAATCAGTCCTTATCAATAAAAATACAAGCCCGGGGGACGTTCATGCACAAGATTAAGCAGCCAGTGGGAGCTGAGCCAAGACCAGCCTGTTGAGGAAGAGCACAGGAGGAAGGGGTTTACTGCAGTGTAAGCTCACTACTCACTGCCTCTCCAACCCCCAACACACCCCCCACCCCCCACCCCACCAAAAATTTCCCAATTGCTTACCCCAGCGGAGGGTCTGCTCCTGCTCCGCCACTCTGCCCTGACAACTGACTGCGTGAACGAGTGCACCAAAATAGGTGCCTTGCCAGTCTCCATGACAGGCTGCGCATAATCAGCGTCAGTGGTGTGTAATTATGGCTGTCAGGCTCATCCGCTGTAATTGATGCGAATGTGAGCAGTCTTGGCGGCCAGGGAGGCCCCGCCAGCACACATGGCAGCAGCATTGGCACCACACTGAAAACGCTGGTGAGGAAAAAAACATTACCTGTCTGGTGGTTCAGTAGTAGTGCGTTGTTAAGCTCTGCCACCCGACTTGGCGATGCTCGCACACTCTACTAACGCATAACAGTGTCCCCTTCTTCTACATCAGCTTTTCTCTCTGTTTTTTTTCTCCTGGCTCTGGGCACACTTGTAGATGGCAAAGCGGGTGGTAGGCATGATGAAAAATTATGTCAAAGCTATAGCTGCTTAGGTGTCTCCGTAGTTAGGTGGTCTGTCTGTGGGGTGCATTTAGCCTATCGCTGCTGGCTTTTTATGCGCTTCAATTCCTGGCTTCCTGGAGAACATGCAGTGCAGCTTCGGAAAGAAATAATTACTTAACTTCAGGGGTGCTATTTAACTTGACGTTTTTATGCTAGTGCATACATAAGGGAGAGGGGCAAATGAAGGGGCAAATGCTTGGCATTTAAGAGCTTACTCGGAGGCTTCGCACAAATGGCTAGGGTATCTACTGTGTGTTGTGGTCTCTGGCGTTATTCCTACTTCTACTGCTGATTTGAGGAAATGTCAGTATATTCCATATTTTAGTGATGAATGTGCGTGAAATGAAACCATTGCAAGACTATGATGCGTTATTAGATGAATATAGGAAACCTTATGACTAAACACTGCAGTGATTATGCGCAAAGTGTGTGCACTTAAAATGGTCCAAGTACAAAATCCCTGTGTTTGTCTGTTTAGCTGTCAGCCATTTTATCAGCTCCTGCTGAAACTGGTCATTTGCTGCGACATCAGGGCTCCCATTTGCTAACATGTTTCACATTTACATTTTTGTAGTAGGACCAAAAAATTGCGATTGGGGACAATACTTCATCTGCCACCGTCCATGTCAGGCAGCCTTTGGAATTTTGTTAAAACATAGCACTGTTTTGAAGAAGACTGCCAATCGGCATCGCAGCACTTCTGTATTATATGTACGATAGATTTACTTAATAGCGCCTACATTGAGGCAGACTACCCGTTGTTCTCTTATAAATAATAAAGATGCTGTTGATTAGGGTGTTTCGTTGTATTGAATTGCACTTACTGCAATCATATAGACTACACTCTGGCCCTCCTGGCTTGTACACAGAGTGGAGTCAGGTTATTTGCTGCATGGATCTCCCAGAGAAGCGTGTCCTAATAACAAGCATAGGAAAAGGTGGTAACCCTTGTACTAACTGATTGCGGAATTGTAGGTGAGATTGATGGCTGAGCCTCTTCACCCCATCAGTCCCCTCTCACCCCCATATGCTCAGTCTGCCAGAAACAGACTGTAGAGAATCTCATCAGACATTCAAATTGACAGCAATCACCCCAAACACCCCCAACCTAACCCCCCTTTCCTAAACACCACCACATTTTAAGGAGGGGCTACTACAGAATTTATGTATTGAGATGATATTGTTTGTTGAAAATGGCTGTTTTTTTATTTTAAGACATAACTGCCAAATTCAGTGCTGATTGGTCAGTAACTTTGTTCCACAGGAACAATTTTCGGTTGAGGTCCTTATTGTCCTATTACTTAACCATTAATATACGGTTCTGTTTTGCAAAAACGCATTTTAATAACAGCAAGTCTAATTTGTTCTCTAGAACCACTTTTTGCCTCTTGACACCTTGCTTGGCAGGAAGTATGGGTTGTCAATTGGATTAGCGTTAATTAAACATATATGTGCACACACAGGTAGAATCAACAACGCGAGGTGTCATTTTGTACGTGCCTGAGTGCCACCGCCATTAGCATGCAGTCTGTCACTTATGTTCCGAGGCCAGAGCCGTGCTAGTGGTGCTGCAGCACCACAAGGTGAAGTGTGAAACTTTTGAGAGCGCAAAGCTAATCATTGTGCAATTATATCAACCAAAAGGGAGCCATTAGCTAAGTGCTAACTGCTGATGTTGGATGCTTTTGCGGTGGGTGAGGATGGGATGGCTGAGGCTGTTGACAGTGCTTGAATAGGTCTCTGAGGCCCTGTGATTTGGGCGATCAGCTTTGCTGTTTTACTGGCATTCATTAGCAGCATCATTTAATGTACTGAAATGACATAATCATAGCCAGATGTTATTAAACATGTCACAACATCCTTTGAAAAATCACCCCGGCTTGTCTCACAGAAGTGGTGCACTCAGCGAACAGATGTCTTGTGTATTCTGTTTACTTTGGATTTAAGCACATATAGAGAACATCTACACTGGGTATAATGCATTCATGGCAATGAATTCATTTGAAAGTATAAGATTTGTTTAAAGATATATAAGGATATATTATATTTATACATAGTTGTGTGTGTATATGTGTGTTGTGTGTGTGTGAGGGGGTGTTGGGTTCTGGCATGTTTTTATTTCTTAGTGGATACCAAATGTTCGCTTAAGGATAGGAAAATATCTGACAGTTCTAACTTTGTGGAAACATTTGTCTGGACTTCACAAGGACAAATGCTATTATACAAAAATATGCAGCTTTTATTAAAAAAAAAGATTTGATAAAGAGCCAAATGGTTACCTTTTAGTTGCTGAGGTTAAGGTTGGCAAGCTGTGGATGAATTGTGTGCAAACAGCCACAAATGACAAATCAGGTTTTGAACAAAATAGTTTTTATACCTTATGTGGACATCTCCGAGAAAATACATTTTTATTTTCTTTATAACCTAGTCTAATAAATAAGGAGCCAGTTTACCAAATGTACTGGTAGCAGCACCCAGTCTGGGTAAAGGAGATGGCGTAATTGCTGGGAGTAACGATGCTGAATTGATTTGGATAGCTCGGCTCCTTCCACGTCCAGGTTTTTTTTTTGGACTAATTGAGTGACCCGACTGATTCTGTAGTAATATGCAAATGTTAAGTGGGCCAGAGCTTGGGAATCATGTTACACAGGTTCTGAGACATGAATCAGCTGCGGCAGAGAAGGAGAAGCGTGTGCTATGTGCTTCCGGCTTACTGGCCACTATGCCATGTGTGTATGTGTACGGCATAGGTCCTCACTTCAGAACCCAAGTTTTCAGTAGGGTTCTGTAAGGCTTCACTCATGCAACATGTCTGTGCTGATTTGGGTGTATGTTTGGGCCCATAGAATTGTTGGAACTCTGTTACTCTCTAGTCTAAAGGAGCAGGGGTATCTCAGTGGTTAAGGTGTTGAGTTACAGAATAGAAGGTTTGGGGTTCAAATCCCAGTACCACCAAGCTGCCACTGCTGGGCCATTGAGCAAGACCCTTAACCCTCAACTGCTCAGTTGTATAAATAAGATAAGTCACTCTGGATAAGGGTGTCTGCCAAATGCCATAAATGTAAATGTAAATATAGTCTTAACTTTCTGGCAGAAGCATCCAGGGGTTTAAAATGTACTGGTCTTTAGTAGAATTTATCATGCCATTGGTCTTCAGAAACGACAAACCGTGGACCACTATGTATGCAATGTTTAAACATGATTTCCTTGGAGTGAGTTCTTGTGTGGGTATTGTGTATATTACTTTCTATTTTATAATTAGTTAATTTCGTTCAGGTCATCATCCGTCTGCCTTTTTATATATTGAAAGGTCTTTTGTTTTCTCCCTTGTTGATGGATGACAACGAGATTTTACCCCATATGTGTGCAACCCCATATTTACAGCTCATGGAAACAGAACATGTGCTAATCAAAGGTAACAATAGCGTTCCTGGAGCAATTTTAAAAAGCAGTTTTTACACAATTATTGTGAATGTTTTAGATTTCCTGCCAATAGTTAACTCAATAGTGTGATTGAGATGGGGTTCTATAATAATCTATTCTGTAGAAGGGGATTGTTTGAAATGACATGAACACAAGGAATGGCCTGATTATTAAATCCTTTTGTTTTTCTTGTTCATCACTTGTACAAAATGGCAGCTTTTTGTTGATTGCCAACCTAAAATATCTTTCTTTATTCGCGAAAGTCATTCATGCCATTCTGCCTAGTGGCATGATGACACCCAGTCAGATAATTATAATTCAACTTTTCCTTGTCCTAAAGTTTTCCGTATTTTACTGCCATTGCGACACCAGTACATATTCTTAGGTTGAATTTCTTTTGTGAAGTAGAAGATACACTATAGGGTGCTTGAGGAAAATTCTATTCAAAGCTGGAGACGCTTGGAAGCATACATGGGTTAGACTGATGCAGTGTAGTGCAGTTGTGTGTAACTAGGTAGGTACAGTAGTTTAAATAAGGATAGTGACAGACAAGGAGCAAACCGTTCACGGCTCTAAAGCACTCTGTTAAAATGTTGCCATTTTGGTGTTTTATTTTGAACACATATTGACATATCCAGCCTATTTGGGTACATGAAATTATATTTTCCTTCTAGGTACTACCTAGAAACACAAAAGGCTTGTTTCTAGGTCTGTAGTATTAGATAGAGATACATAGATAGAGATAGAGATAGAGATAGAGATAGATAGCAGGTTAATTTCTGTTGAAAATCTTTTTGGATGTTGTAGTTTCTTTTAATTATCTTAACTTAATAGATATAAAATGAAATAAGTCTAATTTTGGAAGCTTTGGTTACAGTTGTATCTGGCTTGTTTCGATCCCAGAAACCAGGTCAAATGTGGAACAAATGGTTAATCCATGTTTTTTTTTAAAGTAGCTAAAGTTTACAAACATGTTCCATGTGTTATCTTTCAATGTGAATAAAATTACACTCAGATGATTAATTATTTTATGTTCTCACTCCTGATTGGCTGTTCTTCATTGCTTATGAGTCCTGTGGCTGAGAAGTGCCAAAACTAGTTTGGGTGTATCTGTAAACAGGCTTCCCTTAATCTGGTTTATTTACATGGCTACCTCCAAACCATTTGTCGGCAGACCAACGGCCCATTCCTCCTTCTCCTTCTAGGGATTTAGACTGAAGGTGTAAGAGCCCACAGATAGTAAAAAAAAAGCCATCTGGCCATAGGGAGGGAAGGATGGGGGGTGAGAGCGAAGGGAGTCATGCTGGGCAATCAAAATGACAGACAGCGGTGAAAAGTGTTTTGTGGGCTCCCACGTATATGTGAAGTAGCCTAAGTTGTGAGCCTTTGCAGCTCCCTCTGGTCACCAGGTAAACACACAATCTGTGTTTTAAGTGGGTGTCTTAAATATATATTCAGACCAACTGATATAAGACCGTCAGTATTTAATTTGGCTCGGAAACTGTAATTTGACAGTAAAAGGGACTTCGAAAGAAATTACTGTATACGTATAATATAAATATTCTTAATCGTTAAAAAATAGCAAAGCCTACTCTCTTTGTAAATTTTATAATCTCTTGTTTTTATGCATCCATTTTATTCCCCATCCCCCCACGGTGGCCCCTTTTTCCCCCTTCAACAAAAATATGTGGAGGCTTCATTTTTCACCCTTCCCAAGCGGCTCTGTTGTCAGTGAGGAGCCCATAGGAAGTCTTTATTTCTGCCAGGCAGGGCCTCTCGCGTTCCTCCAGCCTCTCAGGCCGTTCTCATGGCTGTCCCCCCACCTGCTGGGACCCTGATCCAGGGCCTGAGCTGCGCTTCAGCGGGAGACAATTACTACCCCACTCTGCCTTTGATCATCTGACCACATGGAAGCACAACAGCTGACCACATGTTTTAGCCGACAAGAAGACCAAGGAAAGAGAGAGAGAAAAAGAGGAGAAAGAGGAGAAGAAGATGGGCTAGAAAAAAAACCCCTCGCTTTATATTCTCATTCTTTCTCTTGTGTGGGTAACATCGTGAATGAGTCTGTTCCAGGGGCAGTTTCTAGTTGTCTTCTATAATGCTCGTGATTTTCCATGCATTGTAAACTGTTGGTTTTTTTTATCGTCATGGTTGTCTTTGTAGCTGAGGAGAAGGCTTGTTACAGGTCTGGTCTGGGTTAACCTCTTATAAAGTTTCTTTTTTTAATTTGCTTGTTGCATTTTGTGAGGCTGGTTTAGCGAACAGGAAAAAGTCATTTGAGACTGGGTTAGTTGAAATGAGTGCTAATTCTTCTGTTGTTGTCAGCCAAATTGTCAGAGGGCCAACTGGGCCTCTGCTCAAATGCCTGCACTCGTCTACAGGGATAAACCTGTAGTCAATCTTCGTGGACCTACGCCCCAGGTCACTGTCAGCATAATGTAAGGAAACTTAAAAAGTATTGAAAAGGTCGATAGACTTTGTTAAATCACAAAACTTACATTTTGGTGTAATAATAAACACAACATTTTTTTTACTGTTTTGAATATGATTTTTTTTATTACTACTCAATACTAATTTTGATTTCAGATTTAGTGAACTGTTAAAAGTGTGAGGAACTAAGCTGAAATGAACAGTTTATCTTAACTGTAATGAAATTTTACTAAATAAACAGCACAAGTGGGACATGCTATAGTATGTTGAGTATTTCGTGTGTACAATATAACATAATGTTTACAATATTTAGTCCTCTAAAGCATTTGACATCCTATTATGGCTGAAGCACCTGTCTCTTTTAGAAAAATTCAATTACATGAATGATCGAATATCAGCAAAATACAAGCTTACTATACCTGTTTTACATAATAAAAACACACTTTGACTAATGTATTCTACATATTAGTGACAAATTGTAAAACACCTCTGTTACCTATTCATATTGATTATACTACACTAAACATAATAAATGTCCTGACTTATGCCTTAGGCCATCTGATTTATGGTATAGTCTGGTATGGTCTTTTTTTACAGTCAGTGACAGGGTACATGAAGCAGTTACCCAGCATGTTTTTGGTCAGGGTTATGCATACAATATGAATGAATAATGTACAAATATCCACAAGACATGGTCAACTGTTTCCATCTCATCTGATCAGTTACTCCTACTATGTTACCACTTTCTGGTTGCATACAGCTCCATGTTCTTGAAATAAATTGGGGTGATCTGCATATGAGTGCAGGTGTGCAGACTTCCATCTGTGAGTCCAGTGAGACAGGCTAAGTGGTAGTGTGTTCCGAGTGAGGCAGAGGGGCCTGGGGGAGCTGTTTGTTTTGGCCTGTTTGCTGGGGATGGCCTCCTTGAGTGTACCTATTGTGTAGAAGATCACTTTACCACATTAAGGACGCATGAAAAGAAGCTCTTCACCAGCACTTGGGCCCTGCCTGGAAGAACAGGCAGTGTTTTGACTGGCTGCCACCTTCTATTCTGACCGCTCTGCTGCCCTGTAGACAGCGTCTGCTTTAAAAGAGCCCAGGAGGACACACAGACAAGACCGGGACACATCCGGCATCCAAACTAGCAACATGTGCAGACTGACACACATCAGTAAATAAGCAGGTCATTTTTGAAAAAAATACATATCTGTGTCTGTGCATTGTGTGTGTAAGGTGAAAACCCCTTTTTTTCAATTTATTTGTGATTATGATTAAAAAAATAAAACTTCTATATTTAGACATGTAAAATGAATACAAATTAGTTCTCATTCTTATATCTTGTATTTTGCTTAATTAGTGTCTAGGTGGAAAGTGCAGATTTTCTTCAACAAGTGACACATTTTAACACTAATGTGTGATTATTGAATCATCTTTCCATCTATTATTAATTATAGACAATATTACATTATCCTCCTTTCATTACCATATCTAAACAGAGAGGAATTAGGTTTATAATGGCTGTATTTTACATTAGACTGTGGTGATGGAAATGAAGATTAATTTATTATTATGTATCCAAACCTATATGATGAATATAATAAACTGTTCAAAACACTGATTTTTTTTGGTCTGCAACTGCAAGCACTGTACTTTTCTCTCTACAAACACACTCAGTGACTTCTTTCCTCATGTGAGTCTTATTCCGGTTACTGGCCCTTTGCGTATTTTACCCAGTTCATAATCATTTTATCCGGCAGTTAAAAATAATTAACAAGTCATGCTCTTTTGTCATCTGCCATTATGAGTCTTCCATCTAGCAATGAAAGGCTTTTGCATAAGCACACTCACATAACAGTGTCAAAATCTATTTTAAAGTGCTGTAATTCAGTGGTTTACAAGACTCCATAAAATCCCAACATGCCCCAGTAATGAGAAGCATGAGTACCTCCCGGCCCCTGTGTGAGACGACCAAATGCAGGACATATTGGACAGGGGGAATACAGTGCTTTACCCAAAAAAAAAGTCTTTGGTGATATCATTGGCACACACACACACAAACAGACAGACACACACACACACACACACACACACACACACACACACACACACATATATATATATATATATATATATATAGAGTATATATATATGAGGTAAGCTATATAATAACTTGTGAGTGGA
>JAOVVG010000037.1:17179012-17191283 GCA_028566375.1 Leptodoras nelsoni | reverse complement strand
GGTGAATTGGTGATGGGAAAATTGGCCCTTAGTGTGTGAATGCGAGTGTGAATGTGTGTGTGTGTGTGTATCAATGTTCCACAAAACTTTCTCCCTTTTCAGAGCTCAGTGCAATATGTGCCTGACAAATCCAGAGTACAAGGGGTCTGGGGAAGAAAAGCAACAGTTGAAAGTCACAGTGAACCTTGCAGTCATAGTGCTGTGTCCTCACTAAATTCACACTTGCTGAAGATTTCATAACTCCACATGTGGTCTGTATAGACATGAAATACAATCCCTTTTTTTTTGCTTTGGATCCAGGCTGTGTACATAAAAATAGTAAAAAAAAAAGTGAGCCAAGCTGTGAATTCTGTAGCAATAGTTATCGACACTCAGAGGTGTGGTTTAGTAACGTGTTCATGTTTTATGACCTTTTACAGCTGTTACTTCATGGTGAATGGCCTGTTCGAGAATTGTCTGGTACTGACTACTATGTTTATAAACAAAGGCTGGAGAGCGACAAATGCTTTGACTGATCTCCATCTTATTTACCTGATCTCATATAACATTTAGATGAATTTTAACAAGGGAGAACAGTTTTGAACAAGAATAAGCTTTGAACAGAAGTGTAGTAGCTCATACAGTTTGGACTTCTTGTGAAATAGCAGTAGCTTAGGTAACTGTGGATGCAGACTTCCACTTAGCATAAAGTGAGTACAGGTAGTAAAGTGTGTGTTAAAAGACTTTTAATACTTGCAGCCAAGTATAACAAAATCCTTCTGAAAGAACATACAGGAAACATTTTTTAAAATGAACTGTTATTACTAGCGGTCATAAATGTCTTTTTTTCTGTTTTGGCTGAGTTTTTTATTATTATTATTTTTTTTATATAGCTGGGATCTCTTACCATGCCTGTTGGTTACCTGTCATATCAATGGGCCAGAACAACTATATTACACTCATAGGAAATTGCATTAATGACACTTTAGATAGAATTTTTAGATAGATATTGTATAGTTTGTATCATAGCAGGTCTAAGTGTATAATATTTCTATGGGTTGAACAAAGCAGTGGAGAATTTATAGTACACTTAATGATGTTTTAGTAAATCTGTTCATTACCAGGACAGCAGAAGCGCACAGTTCTGTTGCTCTTACGTGTATTAGGCTCTGCTGTATGTACAATATTATTTTTAATTATCTTTAAGGCAGTGATTTAATCTTGAGACAGTGACTGAATCTGCTATAAAAGAATACAGTATGATCCCTGATCCCTGACCAGCTTTGATCACGATCTGGTGTAGGCTTCTCTTAATGGTGGGTCTATATACTTAGGGTTGCAAAGGGGCGGAAAATTTCCAGTAAATTTCCGGAAACTTTCCGGTAACTTTCCATGGGAAGTTAAGCTGGGGAATTTTGGAAATATTCCAAATTTATTTATTTAGCTTCAATATTATTGTGCTTTGGGCTGAAAAGTGTGGCCTCCAGGGTTTAAGCAATCATCCATGCATGTGATAGAGGAGTGCGCAGTGCATGCAGGGGGCGTGGCCTCAGTAGTCTTGTAGTAAGCAGTGCTGTGTGCATGTGATTGAGGAGTGTACTTGCATTAAATCTGGTTGTTTAGCCAAGATTATGCTACAATAGATTTTCCCCAACTATATTTAAGTTCCCTATTGAAGGCTAACCTTCAATTTTGTAAATTTCTGTTTTATTCCAATAAATTCCCATAAATTCCTGTTAATTCCCATGGAAACCCTATATATAATTTTGCAACCCTATGTATTCTTATATACTTTGGCACCTGATGTGTCCAGCTACTTCACCAGTTCCTTTCTTGTTGTCTTAGAGTTCAGTTGAAACCTTCAGAGCAAAGGTCCTTCACTCTTGTGCTGTAAAAATGTCATCAGCTTCAACTCAAACACTTAAGTTCAGAAGCTGTCTTAAAGTTTTATTTTAAATGAAATTGGAATTACTGTTTACCTCAACTCATGACTTTATGTCTAGTTTGGCTTTGAATTCCCTTCTGCCAGTGGATTTGACTATATTGTGCTTGTCGTTTCAACTTAGCGAACTCAATTTAAAACATAGGTGACGTATTAACATGGGTTTTTGTCACTTGTCTCAATTAGTAACTTATTTAAGTTAAGGGAAGTATTGATATTACTTTTGAGGTTAACATTATGTTAAAACATTTAGCGTGAATTGTAGTTATATTCTACTCTATATTCTACTATATGCTATTCCTCTAACCCCGGAAGTTTCTTCCTTCTTCCTACAATCCGGTAGGGGGCTTTTATTTTCTTGGATGAAACCTTGAATATGACAATGAATTCTCTATATTTTAAATTAGTATTGCATCTGGAATATCTGTAAGATGCTGTGTGTTATCAAAAAGGACCATAATATTGCTAATTTCTTTTTAAAAAGCGCTCCTCCTGTGGTGCATTAATACAGTGACCCCAAACACCCCCCCCACCCCCACCTGACTGCTAGACATACAATCTAGCAGTCAGCAGTAAATTAGTTTCATTTAACTAATGTACTGAAAAGTACAAAAAAATAAGTTATCATGGCTTATTGTTTAAATAATTTTTTATAGTGTAGGAGTTCATTTTGTGTTTTGCTTGTGTTTCCTGAAAGTCTGTGTCCGCCGAAGATTTTTATATTTGCATACAGCTGTGTGTACAGATGCCCATGGTGTCTTCAGCTGTGTGGAAACTGTTTGTGCTTCTAAGAAGGAACTGAACTTCTGGGGGTCCACCAAGGTCTTTTGGCTGAGTTAACGGAGCAAAAACGAGTAAAAATAGTTGGCCCGTGTTATGACTTGTCACACACTGTGAAATGTCAGCATACTTGATATGAATTTCTTGTCTAATGAACTGTTGTATAAAAAGCAAAAGCACACAATCATGCTGTTCTGTTGAATTTCAGAAGCATAGCTGTGATGGTATTCACCACAGCAGCAACTCCTGTGGCCACAAAGAGCCATCTCGTAGACTCAAAGAGTCAGTAGGTTCGGGTGAGAAAAGAATACTACTTCAGTCCTTAACACGGGCTATACACGACTTATTTAACGTACATATAAAAGGAGACGACACTGATGTCCACTGTTTCCGTATCCTAGTGGGTTTCAATGTAATACATTTGAACTAACATCATCTTATTAATCTTCTTTGAAGTATGGCTAGTGGCTATATTTGCAAATAAATGACCTCTTGGTGATATTTTTGTGTTTCTTGTGTGAGATATGGCCAACATGGTGTCATATATGCCAGAAAACAACCCTGCGGAGTGACATTCAACTGGCCTTTTAAAATGTATTTATTTATTGTACTGAACTCTCAATGTGTAGATGCAAAACTTGTGCCCCTTGGAAGGTTGAAAGGGCACGAGCGATGGCTCCGGATAATCACAGTAATTTTCCATCCAGTGTTACAGTGAGGACACAACAAAGGGCCATGACATTAAAATAAATAAATAATTGATTAAATAAGCGACTATACAAGAGTTTCTTTTGTTCTGTCAATCCACCATCACTCAAAAATCATACGAGTAGCCAGATGGATAAAAGGCAAAATTAAAAGCATAGCTGGAGAGATGCTTTTTACTCAACAGTCTTTGATTACTTTTAATTGGAGTGCAATTTTCTGCCAGCAGAGCAGGAGTGTATGCAGTATAGGAGATGACAGGTCTGACTGTCTGCAAGAAAATGCATCAAATAGAGAGATGGACCATCAATGTGCCTGAGACCGCCTAATAAGATATAACTATGTGAGGGAAACATTAATGCTCAGGCTCTCTGGGTTTATCCATGATGTCTATATAACCCATTAACTTGTGACTCATAATGTTCATGCCATACCTCTGTCCTATGAGGTGTCCTATGATTCCTCTATGGAAGCATTCAGAAGTAAACCCTTGAAAGCACCCAAATGGGATCTTAGGATTTGGATCTTCAGCCACAAAATGATATTGTATTTTCCTCAGTGGCTTCAGCTGCAGCAAATGTAT
The DNA here is from genome assembly GCA_028566375.1 of Leptodoras nelsoni. NCBI lineage: Eukaryota > Metazoa > Chordata > Actinopteri > Siluriformes > Doradidae > Leptodoras > Leptodoras nelsoni. The sequence goes on along the minus strand of JAOVVG010000037.1, from coordinate 17,187,294 downwards.
GTTGTAGGTTATTAAAGGCTACAATTTTTTTTGGGTGCATTTGTCAGCTGGCTTTCACTATTACTACACTACATTCACTACATTTATTGGTTATAAACATAGGCAAAGTCAGAAACAAAACCGGTGATTGAGCCAGTTTATTTGATCAGTTTTTTTTTTTTTTAAAAAAGGTCATGGCAATGCTTCTAGGTGCATTTGTCTGTATAGTTACTACTTTATAACTATGTGTATATTCTGACATGTAAGTGAAGACATTGTAAATATGTTTAAAATTCATTCCATATTTCACGCCATGTCAACTGAGCAATGTTATTGCCTAATAAATGTGCTGTTTAATAGCATTTAATATCCTAATAAAATAAGGTGTAACTGTGAATGGCCTAAGGAAAATGTATCATATTTACTAAAATATACCGGAAAACATAGCGGTTGTTACAAAGCGTCCCTTTCCTTAGCGGGATCTCACTACAAATTACACGGATGGGGTACGCAGCTGGAATCAGAAGTGGATTAATAATTGTAAAAAAGGTTAAACCTGCAGGTTAAAGTGCACATAAAGTCATATTCTTAGAAATGTACATTTACTGCATTTGGCAGACACCCTTATCCAGAGTGACTTACATTTTTTTTTATTTCATTCATACAACTGAGCAGTTGAGGGTTAAGGGCCTTGCTCAGGGGCCCAACAGTGGCAGCTTGGTGGTGGGGCTTGAACAACCCAACCTTCTTTTTAGTAACCCAACACCTTCACCACTGAGCCACCCCTCAGAAATATTCCTTATCATTACACAACACAGAATAATTCAGCATGCAATATTTGCTGATGAACACCTCTTCAGCCTTAACAGGAAAAACTGTTGAGACAGGTCTTTAGGTACATGGTTGCAGGATAGTAACCAGTCAGATGTTCAGTTAGCCCTAAACGTACAGTTTATGGTACTCTACTATTTCCACTACTCTTAGAAGAGTCATTAATTTGCTTGAAAAAGGGTTGTGTTTTTGCTCTAATCAAAAAATAGAGACCAGGTCTTCACAAAAGCAAATTGTGACATAAACCTTCAACCGGTATTGATCTGCTGCTTCGTCACCTTGCTGGAGTGAATGTGTGTGTGTGTGTGTGCTGGGGATGCAGGGCGATGGGCTGGGGTTCTGCAACAACACGGCTGCTTGAAGTTATTAATTTAAATTGTTCTTTCCCTTTCCTTGCTGACACGTCAGGGTGCTTGTACATGGCGGGGGGCCCAAATTACAAACCTCACATATCTCCTCTTCCCACCATTTGATTTCCACTTTCTTTCTCTAACTGTGGGCCCTTTGCTTTTAATAAGCGTCAGTCCATTTACGTGGGATCTGGTTGAAAGAAAAGGGGCAAATGGGGAAGGCATGAATAGGAATTTGAAACAAGAATGCGAAATGAAACAATGAATTAAAAGGAAAACTGAACCCAGAATAAATCTATATATTTTTTCTTTTAATTTAGCCATTACAAAAATGTTCTGTGAATGTAGCAGGAACATTAGCCCCCTTCTGAGCTATTATGCTGGCTGTCTGGTGGTTGCAATTTCACACTTCACTGACTCCGACAGCCAGTCTACTTGAATCTGCCTGCCCTAGATTTCACCTTATTTAGGTAATGTAACAAAATCACTTTTAGGAAACAAGCTAAATTAAACAACATCCTCCACACATATGCTATTTAAGTTTTTTTTTTTTTAAAGGGGATGTCTTCAAATGTGGCTGTTTTTACATGCTAATTTGTGACTATGCGCCCAAGAGATCAAAATTTAGTTTGCACATTTGTTGCCCATATTGGGCAGTTATGAAAGCAGAATGTGCTGTTTGGTTAACATCATGGGAGTGTAACATACTTGCTTTCCTTTGCCTGCAGTTCTCAGTGAGTTTGATTGCTAGTCCAGATCTCATTATTATCACTTTATCTGGTAAAGCAGTTTGTTGAACACTTGTTCCTTTAACCTGTTTCTAATTCTTAAATGAGACGCTATGAAAACGGAGGCAGATTGCCAAGGTGATTAATTAATTTATGAGGTTAGTGTTTTCTGACGGGAATGAAACCAAATGGGGGTGATGGTTTTGTGTTGTTGCGTTTGCAGTTAAAGTACATTTGGTGTGTGTGTGTGTGTGAGTGAGTGTGTTTTCTCTAGAAGCCACATTGCAGCATATCATTATCTATCACTGATGCAGAAAGAGCCTGAGAAACTATAGTGTGTGATTCAGGTTTACTTCACTTCCGTTTTGAGGATTTCTTCAAAGACATGATTGTATGTTTTTGTAAGCGTTGTAGGGCTGCATTCAGGCAAATGCAGTGTCTGATACTGCCGCTGCTGCTGCTACTACTATTACTACTACTACTTCTAAGATAAGCTCTAAGACTTTAGATGAGCATTAATAATAAAAAAAAGCTAAACTGTTGCTGTTTTTTTGCCTTACCAATGCATTGTGCTATAACTCCTCTCTTACAAGCTTTTGGCATGACTCTGACCTTCATGAGAATATTTTTTAATGGAGACTATGAATACAATATAAAGTAAATGCATTACTACTACTACTACTACTACTACTAATAATAATAATACCGATAAAATCATTTTGCATGTTGATATCAAATTTACAATATCCACACAATTATATTTCTATAATACAGAAATCCAGAATATTCCTGGGACATTACAAACGCCTATTAATACAAAACAGAACTACTTTTGTGAGGGATGCCTGCATCGACCAGAGAATGGTTATCAAGACAAGCACAAGATCAAGATATACAATCTGTAAGTAGCATCAGAACCATTTTTTCTTAACCGCAAGCTGAGAAAAAACAAAGTGAATGACCTTTTATATATATTTTTTTCTGGAATGTCCATAGAAAGAAAGATATGAAACAGAGGAAAAGCAATTACTGTGGAGATTGGCCCTGGAACACTGAAAGGCTATCAGCATGTGGGTTGGGACTGACTCAGACACACCTATGGACCTTGTATTATCCTGGCATGAGGTCGCTTTGGCAATAGTCTGACAATTTCCACTAGGCATCTGGCTTACCCTCCCCTGTGATTGTCAGTCTACCTGTGCCTTGTTCCTCATCTCATCTGCTTCTCTGCTATAGTCTTCTACTTTTGTGGGACTGTTGAGCTTTTGTCAAGTCAAACAAAGGAGTAAATTTGAATAGGCAGGGAATAAGGAATATGCTTAGTTAAAGTTCATGCACTACAGTGTGACCCTTCACACTCTTCACACAAAAGAAGAGATGATGAACGTCAGATAACTGTGATTTATCTGGAGCTTGCAAGCTGACAAATGTATTTGAATATTAACGATGCATCTTTGTATTAAGTATACCTGACATAAATTGTATATTTTTGTATTTAATAAACTGTCATTGTTTCAAATATTGATTTTGGTTTTGAAATTTCTTTAAAAATCAGTACCCAAATCTCAAAAATTCTGAATTTTAAAAAATTCAGATTTCATGTAAATTAGGCAAAAGGAGAAGCATCCAGGATTCCTAGGGAAAGGCAGATGCTCTCAGAACGGTCAAGCAAATACAAAAGGTTCTCACTGTTTTCAACAGTGAATAATTGGATGCTAATTACATGGCCAGTATAATTCCAAACACCATTTTCATAAAAGTTGGGACACTTTAAAAAAATGCAATTAAAACAGAAATCTGTCATTTGTTAATTCAGTCGAACATTTATTTAACAGACAAAAGGACAACGAATAGATGTTCAGTGTTTTCAATATAAACAAATTTAGAAATTGATAGCTGAAACACACTCAAAAAAGTCCAGACAAAAGCAAAATAAGACTGAAAAGGTTACACAAGTGACACTGTTTTGGATGGTTCCACAATTAGCAGTTTAACTGGTAACAGATGAGGCCTTCAAGATTGAGTATAAAAGTAGCCACCAAAGGCTTAGTTTTTGTAAGCAAAAATGGGTTGTGGTTCACCATTTTGTGCCAAACCTCATGAGAGTATTGTCAGTCAGTTCAAATACAAAATTTCTCAGTGCAAAATTGCAAAGAGTTTTAGTTTTAAGTCTTTCACCATCTACAGTTCATAATATCAGTCAGGGGAAATCTTGGTGCATGAAGGCCAAGGGTGGAAACCGCTGCTGAATGTGTGTGACCATCATGCCCTCAGGCGATATTTCTTGAGAAACCATCATGCTACTGTGATGGACATAGCCACATGGGCTCAGGAGTACTTTTGAAAATCATCATCACTTAAAACTGTCTTCTGCTTCATTAAGAAATGCAACCTGAAACTGTATTATGCAAAAATGAAGCCATAGATTAATTTTGTGCAGAAATACCAGCAGTAATTTGGGCCTGAAGTTGTCTGAGACAAGATAGTGGAAACGTGTTCTGTGGTCAGATGAGTCCACGTATCAGCTTGTTTTTGGAAAAGATGGACATCGGATTCTATGCGCCAAAAAGACCATCCAGACTGTTACCAAGGAAAAGTGCAAAAGCATCTGTGATGTCATAGGGGTGCATCAGTGTGCATGGCATGTGTGATCTGCATGTGTATGTGAAGTTTAATGGCAAAGCTTATATTGGTATTTTGGAAACATATGCTGCCTTCAAGACAATGTTTTTTCCCAGGAACTCCATGTCTATTTCAGCAGGACAATGCCAGGCCTCATTCTGCATGAGTTACAACAGTGTGTGCTTGACTGGCCTGCCTGCAGTCCAGATCCATCTCCTGTTGAAAATGTATGGTGCATCATGACAACAGTGATTACAGACTGTTAAGCAGTGCAAGTCTTGTGCACAGCAAAAAAAATTACACTTGCAAACCTGCAACAATTAGTATCTTCAGTTCCCAAATGATTAAAAGGTATAATTAAAAGAAAAGCTGACGTGACCCAGTGCTAAACATGCCTCTGTGCCAACTTTTTTTGAATGTGTTGTAGGCATCAATTTTTACATTTGTTTATATTTAAACAAAAAAGTTTAGCATTGAAAACTGAACACTGAAATAATTTTTTTTTGCCGCTTTGCGTGTTAAATAAAGCATCAAGTGAATAAACGATTTACAGGTTTAAGTTTTTAATTGCATTTTAAGGAAATGTCTTTTCTGGAAAACTTTTCTGGAAATTGGGTTTATACACCAACCAGCCATAATATTGAGGCCACTGAAAGGTGAAGTGCATAACATTGATTATCTTGTTACATTTGCACCTGTCAAGGGGTTTATATTAGGCACCAACTAAACAGTTAGTTCTCAAAGTTGATGTGCTGGAAGCACGAAAAATGGGCAAGCATAAGCATGCAGTGATTAATACCTAGCAAAAGTGGTCCAGGGAAGGATATCCAGTTAACTGGTGACAGGGTCATGGGTGCTTAAGGCTCATTGATGTGCATGGAGAGTAAAGGCTAGCCCATCTGGTCTGATCCCACAGAAGAGCTACTTAATGCTGATTAATGCAGCTAATGCTAGCTAGGATAGAAAGGTGTCAGAACACACTGCGTATTACAGTTTGCTACGTAGCTGCAGACCGGTCAGATCGCCCATGCTGACCCCTGTCCAATGCCAAAAGCACCTACAATGAACACATGAGGGCACAATGGAAGAAGGTGGCCTGGTCTGATGAATTGCCTCCAAATTCAAGATCTCAATCCAGTCGTGCAGCTGCAGGGTGTGCTGGACAAATAAGTATGATCCATGAAGATCCCACCTGCCAACTTACAGGACAGAGGTTAAAGGATCTGCTGCTAGTGCCAGACCCATTCAGAAATCTTGTCAGCAAAAGGGGAACCTACACAATATTAGGCAGGCGGTTTTAATGTTATGGCTGATTATTGTAGATAAGCAACATTCCAGCTTGTTAGACTACCACACTAATGTTAGCTTGCTTCCCATTGTTAGCAGCTAACAACCAAAGTTACCTGCTTAACAGGAGTTTAGCTATTTCTTTAAACCTTTACATACACATTCTCATTTTGGTTCACGTCTTCCTTTTTGACTCCACTGAACTCCGTGTCTCCACTTCATAGACATGTCCATGACAGACAGCTGTGATTTACTCCTTTTCCTCACAAATCAGGATGCTTTACCTAAGGCCTAAATTCAGGAAAGCTGGATTTTTTTAATCTGAAACGCATAACCTGTCATTTCTAATGGAAGAAATAAAAACAATAATAATGTATTCAAATAAAATTAAAACAGAAATATATTTAATGTGATGTGTATATAGTTCAAATATATACAAATATATATATATATATATTTTAATAAATATTTGAATATTTAAAAGGAATTTTAGCTTTCAAGGTTTGTACATTTTGTGTAAAGAACAACACGTGTAAGTACATAACATATGTTGTATACTAATTTTTTTAAATTGCATAGAAAGCACAATTATGCATATTGTAACATTTTCCTCATGTCTCTTGGCTGCACATACAATATCTACATATGTATAATTGACTAAAAGCCTGGTCATAATAACTCACTGGCTACATGGGTCTGATAATATGATGTTATGGCTAGTTTAAACTCAAAATTTGAATTAACAGATCTTCATAAAGTAGCTGTCTGTCTAAATGTTGAACCTGGATTCATATCATCTGCCTATCAGGACTAGGCCTAGAGTAACGCTGATGCATGCCTGACAGTCCCTTTGCACACAGGACTGCCTCTATACTAGCAACTCTTGCCTTTTTTTTTTTTGCTAAAGCCTCTCTAGGCTTTAGGTTATTGCATATGTTAAGTCAGAATGTGTTCTTTAGTATGAGTAAACTATGTTTTGCATATTCTATAGTCTGTAAGTATAGGTTTCACTAAATACTGTAGAAAAATCTAAATGCTGTATCTGCTTGTCACTGTGTGAAATCTCTGACGCGCTCTGTGGCTTTGTGGGTCATGCTTCTATTGCTAGAGCCTGGATTATACTCTGAACACCCCAAAACAAATGTCAGTAACAGTAGGTTTTTAGCTATTAGCAGGTTGTCCATTAAACAATGGGCCCAGGTAGTAAACAGGAAAAATCAATAATTGAAGCTGTGCATTTGTTCAGCCAAACTAGTGGCACCCTTTGCTGAAGATATTAGTCATGCCTGCCCTGTGGAAGATGATGTAGGATGGCACTGTGTCAGTAGTTTTGGGCAAATAACTTTCAAATGCAAAGTTAAGCTAAAACTTATAAATACATCTTGGCTGCATTAAAGTTGACCTCACGAGACACTAAACGGCAGTAGAAGCTACTCTGATACTATATCCATAGCTGTGGTCACATTGTCTGTTAAATACAATTAATAATTAAAACAATGCCCCAAAACACTGACTTATGCTGCTTTTATTATAATACACGTAACAAATGAAAAGCATACATACAGTATAAGAGACTGCTCCACTGTATTGAGATAATGCCCTAAAATATGTTATTGGGTACAAAAACATACATACATTGTGCACATACGAATAATAAAACATTTAATCAACACTGCTAAACTACTTATTGACCAATTGTTAAATTCCTAACTAATCTACTCTGATTTAAAACTACTCCAACTTCTTGATACTGGAAAACCGATACTGTTTCATAAAAATGATTAACCAGCCTTTTGCTGCCTTGCTTTGGTCATCATGTAATGAACAAAATGATGATATTCACAATCAAAATTTAGATTTAATAACACCTTCTAATTCTATGTTTCAAAGATTAGCCTACCGTAACATGTGAAAATCAGGTTTAAATAGATATGCTGCATAGCTGCAAAACAGAAATATTATCCTATCTCTGTGAGCTCAGGTCTCCCTGTATCACATGTAGCAGGTAGGTGTAGCCTAAACAGATGGTCTCCAATGTTATTTTAGGCAGAAAACAAATGGTTGCATATTTTTGTGCAGTAAACACTTTTTTTTATGGGATGCATTGCTTTTCCGGTTCCATCTGTAGGCTAGTCTTCAATGTTGAGTGGTTTAGTTATATATTCTATGCTGTAGCTTTTTTATTATTAGTTTTCATATAGACTGCTCCTTGATCTATACTAGTTAAGCAGACTAGCTACCAACTGTACTCACCTACAAAAAAATTTGACTTTAACAGCTGAAGAAACTCACTACATTCCTGGGATTTATTGCAAAACATGATATTATTGTATCTACATCCATTCAATTTGTTGTAAAGGCTAAGAAGAATAATGTTTAAGTGGTATGTCCGCTAAAAAGTTACATTTAAATTTGATAAACAAATTGTTATTTGCCATCATGAGGACATGTGAAGTGTTTAAAAGTAACCGTAACCCTATATATA